>JAJEJH010000119.1:100111-392368 GCA_026122585.1 Anacardium occidentale | reverse complement strand
CTCGGCCCATCTCGGTCCCTGCCAAACTCGGGACGAATCTCGCCAATGTATTGAATCTAGTGGTGTACTCCTTAACTGAACTGGACCCTTGAGTCAAGTCAATGAACTCCTGGGCCTTAGCATACACCACCTCCATGCTCCTGTACTCTACATTGAAAAGTCGTCTGAATTCTACCCATGTCATCTGCTGCTCACTGATGGTAGCCTTGGCTAGGCCCCACCAAACCTTGGTGTCACCCTTGAGAAGGAACACTGCATATCTGACCTTCTCTCTCTCTGATAATGTGTAGAGTCATATTACATTCTCCACGGACTCTATCCACTCCTCTGCCACTGCTGGATCCCTGGATCCACTGAATTTTACTAGCTGAAATGACCCTGTTAGATGGTAAATCGGATGAATTCTGTCTGAAGAACTAGTACCTGCTGTCTCGGTACTCATACCCTGACTGTACTCTGAATAACCTGCTGGAAACTGATGCCTCTCTCTGATTGACTGAGGCTCTGACTGATACTGATACTGTCGTTGATACTGTGGCTGCGACTAATGCTGTGACTGGGAATGTCTTCTCCTCGGAATCTGATAACTCTCATGCTGAGGAGGAGTAACTCTGTCTGGCTCTTGAACATTACCCACTTCAGCTTGCTGGAGGCTCTCTCTAACTACATCCCCAATCATCTCTCTCAATTGATCTGGTCTCATCGACACATGGGAGGTACTCTGAGATCGCCGCCTATCACTAACACTTATAGGATGGGCGGGTGAACTACTGTTTGTCTCATCTAGACATCTAGGGACATACTCCTCTCTATCTATAGCATCACAACGAACTGGGGGTTAGAAACACATAACACAACCAAAGCTGGAAATAAATACCTGACTTGTGCTGTGAGGAGGGTCTGGACGACGGCTGCGAAGGAGAGAAAAAGACACCACACACTTACAACTTGCTCTAATACTAACAATGTAAGACCCGCCACCACGAGTACCCCTACTGCTGAATTATGTGGGGAGCTTTTTATTAATAAACTAAAATTCGGGTACCCGCGACGGGAATCCTACAAAAATAAATAAACTTCCCTGAAACCTGCTATACATTCTGAGTTACACATACGGAAGCGAATCTGAAATACATCACTGAAATATACATACTGTTCTGTACAATGAGCCCAATGGCCTTTTTCTCATACATACATATATATATATATACTGTTTATGTACATCAAGATACATAAACATTTACAATACGACCACATAGGTCTAAAACTGAAAACTGTACAACTGAGATCGCGGTGTGGGCCCTCTCCTGTCAGCCTCGAACCACCCACTCCTCGAAACTAGCACGAACACCTGAAAAGGATGGAAGAAGAGGGGGATAAGTGATAAAGATCACCCAGTAAGTGCTCCTTACTTCCCTCAAAACCCAAGCAAGTACAAACAATCACAATAATCAAACATACCTGGGCCTCGGCCCTATTCATACATCTATGCGCTTGTTGGAATCTGAAAACTGATTTACTGAATATCGCAATCACATTCATTTACTGATATCATATTTATTCATGTCATGATGTGTATGTCATGTCATGCTAACTGAAAATACTGGATGCATGCATCTGAATATCTCTATATACCCGAAGGTACCTGCTGTGCTGATCAGACTGGTGAATACAAGGATTCGGCATCCTGGCCATATGGGCTGCACAGTCTAGCTACTGACTAGAAAGCTGAATCTGAATGTTGCTGCCCAATCTAACTAGTGTCAGATGGTAAAATCTGAAATGCTGTTGAGCGTTCTGACTGGTGTCAGAAGGCTGAATCCCACAGATGCCCCCTCGTGTTCCACCTATACTTTTACCCGTACATCAGGTTCTGAATACAGAATACTGTTAAATTCGGATCCCTTGATCCTTTCTGAAGCTACATGTAATGTCATGATATGCATATGCAGCTTATTATCTGAATACATGCTTATTTGATGCTTATCTGAATCCATTTAACCTTTATTCTGAATTCACATGCTTAATTTCTCATTTTTAATTCTTTTTCTGAAAATCTGCAGGTGCATGGGCGTGCGGGAAAAATGCACGGGCGTGAGCCCGGACGCACGGGGCCGTGCACTGGTCGTGCGTCTGGTCTTGCAAGCTACTGGAATTTCTGAAAACTTTTCACTGAAAGCGCACGCACGGGCGTGCGTCTGCGGACACACAGGCGTGCGTCTGCGGACACACGGGCGTGCATGTGCATTTTCTGGCTATGCACACAGCGTGCACACGGGCGTGCATCTGGAAAAACAAAGGCACACGGCCGTGCCATGCAGGCGCACGGCCATGCGTCTTGTTCTTCAACAAGAGCACCGCCTGGAAATTGCACAATTCAACAACCATATCTCATTCAAATCACAATTTCCCTTTAAACACACATTCCCAGCATCTCCATAAACAAATCTGAGGCATCACATTTCACATGCAACAATCAATGAACATTTCACCATGGAAGCAACCATTTTCTCTCACTAAACACATTCAAGCTTGCATGCATGGATTCAAGGTTGGCCATTTCATCAATTCAAGCCACAATCATCATCAAATAACATGCATAAAGTTCATCCAAGCATCACAACTCATCAAACAAGCTGGGAAGATGCGAGAAGAAGTGAAAGAACACTTACCTCGCGCCATTGCTTCTGAAAACTAATCTTCCGAACTAATCTCTATGCTCACTCTCTGGATTGGGAGCAACCTGCTGCTGGATTTCCTCTCTAGGAATGGGAGGAACTGAAAATGAAGAGAGAAACTTGGCTGAAATGAAAATGGGTGAGAAAAGAACAACATAACTCTTGGCTCCATTTATATACTAGGCCACGCACGGGCGTGCATCAAGGGTGCACGGGCGTGCACAAGGGAAAATGGACTTAATCCATTTCCCGCTCACTCGCCTGATCGAATCCTTCCGAAAAGATTCAAACGAAAGCCACACGGCTCCGAAAACTTACTAACTCACCCCTAAACTTTACTAGGCTCTCAATCTCTCTCTGAATCTCGTTTCTAACCCCAAAACTCTTCCCCTAAGGGCTTTTCTAACCTGGGATGTTACATTTATACTATAAAAAAATATATATATATATTTGGGTAAAACTTTCGATTAATTTTATTAATCTTAGAATGCATATTAATACAATCAGTATAGTGAAAATGAAAAAGAAAAAACTAATCCTAACTAACTAATAAAAAAAAAAAAGGAGAAAATTGCTTCATAATAGAAAAAAGTTACAAGCTAAAAAGGGTATAAAATAATTTGTATAATAATACAAAATAATTGTTGCTGTAATAGTGACATGATACACTGCATAATTTCTAACGTTTCTAACACCATCTTATTGAAATAGCTAAATCTACACGTGCGAAAAAATACAATTACCGTATTTTGAATACTGAATATTCATGTCACAACTTGGAAGATAAATTAATAAACACCAGTGAAAAAACAAAAAAAAGATTGAGATCTGTTCCTATAAAACGGTGCGTTTAGAAGGGGAGGCTAATTTCAATCACATTTACCAATGACATTTTTCATCTCTCCATTTCTAGCTCCTGTTTTGGCAGCAGCTTCCTGTCTGTAATAGATCTACCAGTAAGTTTCCCTCTTCCTTCGATCTGTAAGCTCATAGCTTCAAAACCCTTTCTCCACTCAAATTTTAACTCTAATCTTAATTTCTAGCTTTGGCTTTGTTTGTTAGTACGAAACATTTGCTAATTTACAAGATAAATTTGTTTTTTTTCTCACTTGGGTTGGCCTATCAATGTAGTTTTTATGTGTTCATTTTGTGTTTGAGTGTGCATTTATTGAGTAATAATCTGAGTTTTTATGTATGCTATTGTAAGTAGTGATCTGGAAAGTTTGTTTTTCTTATGAGAAAAAGAGGAAAGAAGCATGAATTTTTCTTCTTTTTCCTGTTAATTAATGATTCTCTTGCATTACCCTGGCATTAACTTGAACATTTAGTAAGCTTTAAACATCTAATCAAGAAAATTTTGATCTAAGGTGGTCCAGACGCGCGAGGCAATTGTATGGATAGATTAAAATGCTTTGTCAAGAAAAAATCAAATGGTTGGAGTTTTCAATCATCTTCTGTCTCGTTGGAAGCTTGAAGCTTTTGTGATTATTTAATATATTTAAGAATCATTAGTTTTTCCCTTTCAATAATGTGTGGTGAACCAGTAAGGCCAAGTTCAGATCTGGGTTTATGAAAATAAAGCAGGTATGTAAGTTAATTTAATATATTGCATGATTTGTCTGATGTTTTTCTGAACTTTCTGGTGCAAAGATAAGATTATAATTTCGGGAAGTTCTTTATGCATACTATAAAGAGGATGGATAGGATTTTGTGCAATGTGTATAAGCTAGCGGAACTGGGTTTTGTACAATCGTGGCACTTATTGCAAATATTACAGAATTACCTCTTTTGTCGCTGTCAATGTGAATTGGTTTGGTTTGGTTTCATTTGATTGAGTGGGGTGTCTTTTTCTACTTTTTCAACTTATTTGTTTTTTTGCTATATAGTAAGATTTTCTGTTTAATGTCGGAACATGTTGAGCTTACTGTGTATGTAATTATCCTCTGAGATACCTGGTAAAGCCACAAAATAAGCTTGCTCATAATGGCTTCATTGCATTTGTAAATTACTTAGCAAAATACAGGTTAGTGAGGAGTGGGTGTGATATACCTCAGTTGGCTCCATTTTCATGGATTGATATTAGTTGTTTCCATTTCCTTAATTTGATACCACTTTTTTTTTTTTTTTTAAAGATTATAACGAATTGGAAGAGATGAAATTTGGTTTTGCTTTTATTTTTTGGATAGAAATCTACTCTATTTTTTTATCTTTTCTCTATGGTTGTGTTTTTGTTGTCTCTCTTAATGAGGTTGTATAGAGATCTTTTATTAGGACCTTGCCATCTCACTAAAGCCATATTGTTGCCGTTCTTTTGGCCCCTTTTTTCTTTTTTCGTGAAGTTCATAATGTCCTTTACTTAATAGCTTACTCCTTTTATTTGGATTCAGCTTTTTGGTTTCTTTTTCTGAAACAGAGGACGTTTTCTTTTCTGCAAAACAGGTGGATTTACAATATTCTGGACTCTGAGAAGCAGCTTGAAATAAATTATCAACTTCCAATAGTGTGTGGATCTGAGATGGATGATGGCCGGCAACATGAAAGCGGGAGATATAAGCCAGATTATTACAAAGGGCCACATACACAAGCAGTTGGAACAATTTTTATTGATACTTATTCGATTCATCTTTGTTTTATCTGTTACTTTATGACCCAATTGAGTAAAATACAAATGATATGTGCAGTGGAATATGATGCCCCATCATCAATTGAAGGAACCACCAAGTAATGCCTTGATCATGAATAAGAAGATCATGGCTATTCTGGCAGAGAGGGATGCTGCTATCCGGGAGCGGAATTTAGCACTATCTGAAAAGAGGGAAGCCTTAGTTGCCCGAGATCAGGCACTTGAGGAGCGAGATAAAGCCCTTGCTGAGCGTGATGATGCCCTGATAGCCCGTGACAATGCCTTAGCTGCATTACAATACTGTGAAACTTCTGTTAACTATCCTGTGGGTGGTGGAGTTCAACGTGGAGGAAAGCGTATGCACCACCCGACATACCATCAAAGTGATGTAACAGAACCCCCTAATTCAGGGGATGTACACATAACTGATGCCTTCCCTGTATCAGTCATTTCTTCTGAAACAGCTGAGCTGCATCAGACAAAACGAACAAAAGAGAACAGAGCAGTGATGTTAAAGCCATGTTTTTCACCAAGAAAAGTGAAGAAAGTGGGTGAGGATTTGAATAAGAGAGTTGCTTCTGAAGGGAAGAAGGTCAAGTCTGAGTGGGAGAACCAGGATGCAGGGTTGAAACTGATTAATTTTAATGAATTAACAATGCCTGTACCAGTGTGCTCATGCACGGGAAGTCCCCATCAATGTTACAAATGGGGACATGGTGGCTGGCAGTCATCTTGTTGCACAACTACCTTGTCATCATACCCACTGCCACAGATGCCAAACAAGCGCCATACCCGTGTGGGAGGCCGAAAGATGAGTGGTAGTGTCTTTACAAAATTACTTAGCCGACTGGGAGCTGAAGGCCATGATCTTTCAGTGCCTCTTGATCTCAAGAACTACTGGGCAAGACATGGGACTAATCGCTACATTACCATCAAGTAATGTGCACATGATCCATTTAATGGAGTATGTTCCCTTTGCTTTATACTTGAAATTTATCTGGTATTTGGATTAGCAAATGTTGCTGTATAGCTTTAAAGCAATTGGTAGCCTGTTGACGGAAATCTGTTTACTTTGCTTCTCTTTACAGATCACTGCAGTCTTTCTCCAGACCTTCATCCCGATGGAAGGGAATTTTTGTAAACTACTGTTGTTCTGTAATAGATTCTGCAGCCTTAGGATGTAATGCTAGACCGGTGCTATTATCTTTCGATCCCTTGGCATATGCTACATGGCGGATAGATAATTCCTCTCTTAAAAAGGATTTGTTTATCTTCCAAAGATAAGTATGAAACAGATGGAATAATTATGTAGTGATGATTAGTTGAACCAAAGAAAGAAAAAACATAATTAGATGTTTGAACTCTCACTTCGAAATTTCAAACAATTGACGGAGCCAATTGACTTTCCATCAGGGACCAAAGATGTGACAAAGTACAAACCTAAATGTAACTCCATCTATGATATGAATTTGATTGAAAGCTTATCTATTATGCTTTTTCATTTAAAAATTAACATCTGCATCCGTCCACCTTTCATTATCTTTCACTTTCGCACTCATCTCCTACAAGTTCAGATTGGATAATCCATTTTGCATGGACACCAACATGAACGTAGAAGCTGCACCTCGAAATAAGCCAGCATTCTGTATTACCCAGATCAGCAGCAAGCTTCGGTTCCAATGGAACCTTTCAATGATCAACCATACGGATCTGGCATGGACTCTGAACATACAAGCTTGGCACTTGTTACTCTACCAAGTAATGATATTGATAATAACTTGGATTTGAGAGCGAAACATATTCTTCGCCCTTGGTTCCTAAGTTCAGTGATCATAGAACACATTAAGCGCAGGATGAGCTTATTGAGTTAATTTGCAGATATTGATGTTGTTCTTTCACATCTTAACTCATGATATTCGAGCTATGTTTATGGTCTAGAGAGCTGTTATGTTAATGAAATAAGATATTTTGTAGGAGTTATCTGGTACTAAAGACATCAAAAGCATGTGGGACGAAGCTTGATTGAAGAGTTTGGTGGGGTGTTATGATCAAAGAGAAGCTGGACAGGTTCCATCAAGTATTGGCTCTGGGGAATAATCTTAGTCTCATCACATTCATCTCTATCAATTTGGTATTGGTGGGAAATTCAGAAAACACATTTAATTTCAATTTAGATATACTAAATTACACCATCTTTTAAGCCCTCCAAATTCTCGGTTCCTTTCCAAGGTGGGGGAAGAGTTCTGACTAGGAGTGGCAGAGTGGCGTGGTGGGTTACCGACAAAACAGGACGTCGTCGTTGAATAATTTAAACGGATTAGGCTGCCTAATCCGATGGGTCCATCATGTGGGGGCACATGTCCTTTTTCTGTTCATAATTGACGAATCTTAAATAGGAACAGATAAGCTTGGCCTCCGTCTTTTGAAAACTGGCCACGTGTGTGTACTTCCCTCTGTCTCTTCAGAAAAAGAAAAAGGTCAACAAAATGAACGTCATCAACGGCTTACCAGAAGCCACGTTTACAGCTCGCGATTGAGACCATTGTTTGTGTCGGGGAATGAAGCCAGTTGGAGTGGGTTAAGTTTCCATGGCCGGAAACATTGGATTCCTAATTTCCCGCCGTTTTTGGGCAGCAGAAGTTTCAGGTTTCAATCCAACATTGTACGGACCCATCAATTAGTTTTACGATGCCACATGGCACACGGTAATCAACAGATTAACAAAATGTCTACGTTTTTATTATTTGTGGGAGAAGTGATTATTTAGAAAAATTATTAGAGTAATAAAAATAAAAATATATAAAGTAAATTTTAAAATATTAAATAGTGAATCGAAAAGGAAGATAACATTTGGGTGAATCATATCATAGAAATCTAATTATAAAAAAAAAAAAATGATAGAAAAAGTTTAGGTCCCATTTGTTGTTATCTTTTCAAATCAGTCACGGGTAAAAAGTCAGGTTCCAATTTTTTTAATTTTTTAATTTCTCTTCGTTAAAAGTTAAAAACAAAAACAAAATAAAAAATGTATAATTATTTGTTTCAAATACGGTTAAATTCGAATCAAATATATTCGGATTCATTTTTAAGTTCTGTTTGAACGAGTCTGAAACGAATCGAACGAATTTAAACGCGAACACGAGCCCAAACTATAATTTTAAAATTCAGCTAACACGAACCCGAATAAGAACTATACGAACCAAATAAGAACACGAATCTGAACTTAAAATAATAATTTTTTAATTATATTTTATTAATTATTTGTATTAATTATAATTTTTAATAAATATAAAAATGAATTATACAAACCGAATATGAATACGAATACGAATGCGAATCGAATATGAACTTAGTTATACGAACCGAATACGAATACAAATTTTACAATAAAAATATTCGGTGAATACAGATACGAATCTGAATCCAAACAATACAAAATGAGCCTAAATACAAACATATTACTGTTTACGTTTAGTTCAATTCGAATCTAACCCTAATTTCAAATATATAATATTCATCTTTAGCCGTATGGGACTGCAAATTGATGATTGCTTTAGTATCAAGTTGTCTTTTTATAAAAGAGAAATTATTTTATTTGAATATGAATAATATTTATAACCTTAAATTAATAAAATTTTAAAAATAAATTCTTTAAATATTTAAATTATATATTTTTCTTCTTATACACCCACCTCTTCTTGTTTTTTTCCTAATTTTAGACCACTTTCGATTTTACTTTTTCCTCTTTTTTTTCTTTGTTCTTATTTTTCCTTTCGATTAATTCAATGATGAATCAATTGATTTCATCATCAAATCGATCAATATGTCGTTAAATTGATTGATGAGTCGACTACAAGCTTTTATCAATAATAATTTTTAATCGATCAATTCAGTTATTATCAATGATAATATAAAATTGACGAAAGAAACAGTCAAAAGTGGATAACGAATAACATTAAGATTGCAAGAATGGTGAAGAAGTGATATCCACATTGCAATTTCCGAATAATGTTAAGGACTGATTTGTAAAATTTTAAATTTTTTTGAGAATTAAACTTTTATACTTGAAGCGTTTGAGTTTAATATGTAAAAGATATTTTATTTTATTTTTCAAAATTTTGAATAATAAAATTACTATTTTATCTTTATACCATTTATTTTTATATACAAAATTTGGTTTTGAATGGAAAAGTTACCTATATCATTTAGGGGTAAAAAAAAAATGTTTTTAACCAAATTTTAGGTTGAAAATTGTTAGGTCGAAAAATGTAATTTACGCTTGATAAAAATTTTGTAAAATTACCATATTATCCATGGTCATAGTCATTGAAAATTTGGCCAAATCCAATAAAAAAATTTACACTTTAAAATCGATTTGATTGAGTTACACCGACCAATGTGTGATTTTGTTGAAAATGATAAAATACTTTCTAATAATTTATGCTTGCAATTTAACGGTCCATTTATTATTATATAAGAATTAAAATAAATTGAACATAAAGAATAAAAATGTAAAGGTTAAAATACATAGGAGGATTTTACACAATTAGGAATATCAAGTTAATTTTCATGACAAAGCAAATTCACACAAAACACAACTGAAAGAATTTAGCCCAATTCTATATAATGAAAGAGAAGAATAATACCCAAAATTTGAAATGTTCATGACATTCCTTTTTACTATTGTAGGCTAAAACATGTAAAATATATTGTCTTATATATTCTTTTACTTGTCTCAGTTTTTCCTTTCAGACACTCGTAGTATACTTAGTCCAGTCATCTCAGATTCTAATCACAGTTATTGTAACCTATCTTGCACAAGACTCTAAATTTTGTATATTAATTATTAAAGGAAAATTGCATCAACAGTTTGACAATATAAGGAAATTACAAAACACATTTCATATTCTCACAATTCTAACGATCGCAAAAGATAGAGCCAAAAGGCATTAGAAAACTAATCTTTAGATGGTTTATAGACTTGTCTAGAACCACTTTACAAAAGTTAGTTCATTTTCAAAGTTGGTATGTTGCAAGCCAAGGGAGGTACTACTTTTAGACCTCAAATAAGTCTCCTTAATGCTACTCAACTAACACATAATCTTGTTTATTTACTATACACCATAACAAGATAACTTATTCCTAGTAGGGAAACATTGTAGACATATCCATATTTTATACCATACAAGAAAACTCCTAATCCTCTCCCTTGACATAATGAGAGTAATGAACTAATCATTAACATAATGACTTTGCTGGCCCCTAATTGAGACCTTCTTTTTAGGTGTTACTTAAAAACATTTTGAAGCACCAAATAATGTTATATTGAGTTTTATCAAGGAGATACTTTAGACAAACCCTTGTGATCCCTAGGGCTTACAAACTCAGTAAGCTTTGACCTTAGCTAATCATGATGAAAAGAACCTCAAACACCTAAAAACAAAAATTTTCAGTGGAAGCAAGGGAAAATTTAGGATTCATATAAACCCAGCAGCAGGAATTGAATCAATACATATATGTACCATACAAGGTTTATGTTCATACCTTTCTTAAAGGTTTCATCATATATATCTTTATAATGAATGTTTCCATAAATCTGTATGACGTAGTAAGACTTCTACTTGTCTACATAGAGGTAACCACAAAACTACAAACAATGGTGATGATGTTAAAGGGATTACTTATCATGAATAGGTGATTGGGATATATGAAAAATTCATAACCCTAGGTCTCTATACCAAAATCTACTTTAATACCAATAACTGTAACACCTCCTTCAAAAGTATTACCCTTGAAAAGAAAGATGCTACAAACTTTGACCTTATTACAGCATGCAATTAAACAACTTAAATTAAACCAATCATCAATCCATAAATAATCACATACACCAACAATACTGAATAATCTTAATTCTTATAAAGTCATCGGAAGCATAAAGATGTCTCAAATAACTAATACAAATCTAACAAAATACTTATAAATTTCAATAATAGTATGTATTGATTATAAAAAAAATAAAGATAAAGTCTAAAAATAACATAAAATTTAAATGCCAATATTGCCCCTGTTGTGCTCATGCCTGTTGTCTTGCACCTCACCTTATAACCACTGAGTCCTTATTACATATAACCTTGAAAAATAGGAAAATGAGTGATAATTCACTTAGTACATAGGAAAACTTATCTTTAACTTTTAACTTGAGCGTAAGTCCCTCTTTTTACTTAATCAGTTAGGATATATTCAATTCCTATACTTTGATGACTCTATGTCCTTTATTTACAAGGGTGAAATCACTTATCTAACTTTACATGGCTAGATCTTACTTAACTTGACTTAACTTTAACTTTAACTTTATTATGACTTTGTTGATTGAACAAGATTGAGTCAAGGAGTAGACATTTTAGCCGTATGAGTCATTGAGCAATCCTCTTTTCCCTACACCTTATATTGAACTAATTTTAATCTTATGTCATGCCTCGAACATGCTATATGTAAGAGTTTCCTAGATTTGTTAAAAGGGTAATGAATTTATTAAAATTCATACAGAGATCCAAGAAACATAAGAGGATTAACTTTTTTCAAAATTCTTGAAGTATAAAGCATGTTGTTCAAACAAGGGTGTTTTTAATAACTTACCTGTAATTAAGCTTTACAATTCTTTGTGTGGCAGAGATGAAGCCAAAAGCGAGTTGCTTATCTATAAAAAAAGCCAATGACACTAAGGAAGTCCATATGAAGCAAGAATGAGGGTAAAATAATCCATTTGAATGTTACTTCAAGTAAGAGTATGAATGTGGCATAAAATTGAAGGAATTTAGCTTACTTCTGTATAATGAAAAAGAATAATAATACCCAAAATTTGAAATGTTCATGGCATTCCTTTTTATTATTGTACAGTCAAATTGATCACTTTGAAGTCAATCTTGTATTATTCTTGTAATATACTCAAATTAGTGTCGATAATGTTTATTATACGTGTTTCAATCATTAGGCTAAAACATATAAAAGATCTTGTCTCATATGGTCTTTTACTTGTCTCAATTCATCCTTTCACACATTCGTAGCATACTTAGTTGAGTCTTCTCATATTCTAATCACTGCTATTATGGCCTATCTTATGCAAGACTATAATTTATATGCATTAGTTAGTGGAGAAAAAATGTCAACAATTTGATACCAGAAGGTGAGCATACACACATCTCACATTCTTGTAATTCTAACAATGGATCACAAAAGATGGCACTAAAATGCATTGTAAAACTAATCTTCAAATAGTTTATAGAGTAGTTCAAAACCATTCTACCAAAGTTAGTTTATTTTCAAACTTCGCATGGCACAAGCCAAAGGAGGTACTACCTCTAGACCTCAAATAAGTCTCTCCAATGATTAACACGTAATCTTGTTCATTTACTAAACACCATGACAAGATAGCCTATTCCTAAGAGGGAAACAATTGTATACACATCCATATTTTATACCATACAAGAAAACTCCTAATCCTCTCTCTTGACATAAATGAGAGTAATGAACTATTCATTAACATAATGACCTTGTTGGCTTATAATCAAGACCTCTTTTTTAGGTTTTAGTTAAAAGCATTTTGGAGTACCAAATACTTCATTGAGTTTTATCAAGGTGATACTTTAAACAAACACTTGTAATCCCCATGGCTTACAAATTTAGTAAGCTTTGAACTTGTTTAATAAAGGATTGAAAGGAACCTTAAACTTATACACCTTACTATAGTAGATATGCCTTACTTCAAACTCTTAGTGGCCTTACTATGGGCATTGCCCTAAACCTAGACATGTAAGGAGCATCTTATAGGTGCACTTTCTTAAAACGACCGTCATGATACATACTAACTCATGGGTGAGATTAAGACCCAAAATTACTAAACTAGGGTGTGCTCATGTCTATGCATGTATGCTTCTTGAGCCAACTAACTCTTGTTTAGACCTAGCTTTTAGCAACATATATCTTATGTCTTTAACTTTCTAACTCTTTGCCTAGACACTCATAGTACTATTACATACCCTAATTGTCTTTATAATCATTCGAGACTAATCTAAAAATGTTTAAATTTGATGCTTAATATTTTTCTTTACTAAACTATGTATATGAGTGTGTATCATAATGTACATGATCATGTATCCTTTCATCTATGTATGACCTAGCTTGTCACAAACTTATCTGGGTGAGATTGTATGCATAGCCATGACTCTTTCAAGTGCACAAGTATTTTTGACATCCTTTTATGTGACCTTCTCATGTATGTCATGATTATGCCATCTCTATGTATGATTGTGGCGTATGTAATCTTTCATACAAATTACCTATGTCATGGTCGTGTCTGACTTTGGCATGGTTTTGCCTAACAACTATTTCAATAAGATATATTTTTTTTCATCCTAAGTTATTATGCATTTAATTCCTAATCATATTACAACATATGTATCATGTTATAATTCACTAATTAACAACTTAATGTGTATTAAGTCAACAAAACATGAATCAAGCCTTATTCTTTATAATATAGCCTTAAGATTTTCAAGATTCATGTTGTTTCATCTATGATTATAAGATATATACTTTCTGACTCCATCATATCAAAACCTCAATGACAAAATATAATGTATTCAAAATCTATATATAATTCATCCTAATACATTATCCACCATTGCGTTCAAACATCTACATGCAAATAACATCAAGATCATGCTTTTCTTTATTACAAGATTATAATTATAACAAATAGGTTTTAATCAACAATTCAAAATCATAATTTATTCCATACCTACCTAGTTTCCATAATGCTAAAAGGTTTGGTGTCGAAAAGCCATTGAAATGCACTTGTGAAACATGACAATCCCTCTGAAAAAACCCTAGTGAATTTATGAAAAGGGAGTTTATATACTAAAGGTTTCCTAACCCTTCTCAAACTAGGCTTTATGCCTTATTAAACTTGTCTTAGACATGGATGCACGAGAGTGTATCTTGAACATGCATGGTCATACGCCCATTTATTTATCCTGCATGGTACTATTTTTCTCTTAATTCGATGTGGCATTAGATAAACGATCATGTACCGTTCATGCACAATCTTTCATCAACTTAAAAATCTAAGAATTAAATACTTTAACCCTTTAACCATATTTGAAATAAACAGTAACTATAAGAAAATGATTATTTTACCTTTTATACGTACCAGTGGGTGTTACATTATATTTAATTATTTTCATTAAGTTTCAATCAAAAAATGTGTTGAGGTTGTTTTATTTTGCTTTCTTAAGTTTAATATGCATGCTTGTTTTTTATGAGTAAACAGTAACTGTGACGAGTTTTTGCTACGCTAAGTTAAATAAGACTTGCTACTTTTATGCAGTCATCTGACCATGACCAAGAGGAACACATGGATAGGTTTTTGGCCTATCATGTAGTTAGTTTAAAGTTTCCAACCAAGGTTTCACTTGGAAAAAGTACATTAGTAAAGATGGACGACTAGTGAATCGCTTGCAAAAGACCCATACTATCCTTACTTACTCAATGGACAAGTTTTAAGAGTTAGGTATGATAGTACAAAGGTGATAGACAATCACATCGCCTAATTAAGAGGCTAACCTTCATCAAGGTGGTTTATATGATGACATTTAACCAAATTATCAAGATTCCCTAATTAAACAAGCAAATTGTAATAAATATATTAAATAATTAAAACAAATAGATTATATCACATAAATAGCCAATAAAAATAATAAATTGCATTCCTCACAAAAATAACAATAATAAACAAATGCAATAACTAAGTTAATTAACCGAACTTGTAAAATAAAAGGTTAATGCACTAACAAAAATAAATAAAACAAATAAAGCAAGTAGAATAGAAATGGAACAAATATAAGAAACTCTTGCTTCTGTTCATAGACGCCTTCAATGTAGTCAATAGTTGTGCTTGGCTAACCACTTTTGGTGTTTTGTTTATCACCAAATCTCTCATGTATGAAGCAAAAACAAATAAAACAAAAACAAAATAGGGAAACACTTCCATATGCATTTATAAATCATCTAAACTCTGATTAATCCATGGTAATAATCATTATCACATAGCATCATATCATCCATACGATGTGATCATTAAGTCATCAACCGATTAAATATATTGCCAATCATAAAAGATATGTATGTTGATTATCCCAAGTACCCATATGCTTTACATAATATAATCTCAGCAGATACCTTATGTAAGACATATATTATATGCAATGAAGAGTTCCCTTAACATGCCATTCTAATGCAACACAACAAACAAGATATAGAGAAAGAATTTTTATGCATTTAGCCACTGTTTGCAGATATTCTAGTGTCGTAGACAAATGTAACATATTGGATAAGTGGACTGTCTCCAATCACAAGTATTTGTTGACTATTATAGGACCAGCCGCCACAAGTACCCCTGCTACTGAATAATATGGTTCTTTTATTAATAATCTGAAAATCAGGGTACCCGCGACAGGAATCCTACGAAAATAAAACTACTGCTGTATATCTGTATACAAGCGAAAGCTGGAAATAAAACTGAATACAAATATACAATGAGCCCATAATGGCTTTTCATATATGCAATTGTATCTGTACAATTGTTCTTTACATCTGAGTACATTTACAGCATGTATAAGACCCATCAGGTCCAAAACTGAAAGTACAACTGAAAACTGGTGTGTGAGGTCCTCTCTCGCAAGCCTCAGTCCACCCGCTCCTTGCCAGTAACACACTGACCTGAAAAGGAAGGAAGAAGGAAGGGGGATGAGTGATAAAGATCACCTAGTAAGCATTCCTTACTTCCCTCACCCAAGCAAGCAACAAACAAACACACATACCTGGCCTCGGCCCTATTCATACATCTAGTCGCTTGCTGGCGCTGAAACTGATTGTTATGGTTATCTGAAATCTCATTATTATAATTATTACATGTCATGATGTGTATGTCATGTCATGCTAACTGAAAATAACTGATGATGTATGCATCTGAATCTATATGTACCCAAAGGTACCTGTTGTGCTGATCAGACTGATAAACATAGAGATTCGGCATCTTGGCCATGTGGGTTGAACAGTCTAGCTACTGGCTAGAAAACTGAATATACTGTGCTGGACAATCTGACTGGTGTCAGAAAGTTGAATCCCACAGATGCCTCCTCGAGTTCACCCAAACTCTAACCTGTATATCAAATTCTAAATGTTGAAACTCTGAATTCGAATCCTTTGATCCTATCTCAGGATACATGTTATGCTATGATATGCTCATGCAACATTACTTGTTTGAATTCTGGCTTATCTGGTGATTATTAGCCTTTGGAATGGTTACCAAATCTTTTTATTTCATTTTGCTGCTTAATTTCTGGAAAATAGCTGACGCACGAGCGTATGAGCAAAACACGGTCCTGTAGTACACACACACGGTCGTGCATGGTAAAGGCATATGGGCATGTGCCCAGACGCACGGGTCGTACGCTAGCCGTACAGTCGATCGTGCACGCTTCTGAAATTTTTGATCATTTTATGCAATAAAGCTGGCATACGGTTGTGCTCCTCATGACACACGGGTGTGCGTCTGCATTTCAAGCCGTGAGCACTTCGTGCACACGGGCGTGTCCTCGCAGAAACCAGGACACACAAGCGTGCTCACGCGGCCACACGGGCGTGCGTCTGGTTTTGTAATAACACACACGCCTGGAAGTACAGGAAACTCAACCTAAATCACAATCAAATACAAATTAACTTGAAACATGCATTATTGGCACTTCTATACACACATATCAGACATCAATTTCATCATTCATCTATCAACACCCATTCCACCATGGAAATCTAACATTTCTCTCACTAACACACACACAAGCAAAGCAAGTATGCATTCTGGGTGGAAATCATCATCCAATGCATCATTCATCATCATATAAACATGCCAACATCTCATAACATGCTAGAAATGTAGACAAACGTTTCCAAGCATCCACAATCATCACAAACATGCTGGGAACTCAAGAAAGAAGTGAGAGAATACTTACCTCTAGACATGGCTACTGGAAATCTTAACTCAAACTATTCTCTTACTGGATTTGGAGCTACCAGATGCTGGGAATCAATTCTAGGGCTGGGAGCTACTGAAAACAAAGAAGAAAAATACTAAAATGGGTGAGAAATAACTCTTAATCTCCCGTCTCTCTCTCATTAATCCCACCTGCACGGGCGTGCAGGGTAATGTACATAGGAGTGCACCAAGGAAAATGAAGAAAATTTATTTTCCGCGCTTCGCATGATTGAAACCTCCCTAAAGGAATCATACGAAGGCCACACAACTTTGAAAACTTACTATCTCACCCCTAAACTCTCATAGACTCTCAATCTATTCCTGAATTTCATTTTTAACCTCAAAATTTTACCCCTAAGGGCTTTTCTAATCTGGGATGCTACAACTATGCCTAGGCTTGCAATAGCCCGAGGTTAGAATAGTCTTTTAGGCTTTTGATCAGGGTTAGAAGAGAAATTTTATAGCTAGAGATTAGCCTCAGTGAGTTCTAGGGGTAGAATAGTCTTTTCAAAGAGACTTTATATGGATTGTGCTTGTCACATGCTCGTGTGTCTTGGACACATGCCTGTATGTGTGGCTTATGCGAAAAGCACGACCGTGTGCCTTGGTGGTACACGATCGTATGTCTTCCTTAGGTCGCACAACTGTATAAAGAGAGATTTTCCATTTCAGCCAGCTTACCCATTTCTCTTCTTCTTTCTTCCCAGTGAGCTCTCACCATTTTTAAAGGTAGAAGCCAGCTTTAGCAACTAATCCAGCAAGATTTAGTCAGAGATAGTGAGATAGAAGATTTTAGTAGCTTTAGGTAAGTGTTTCCTTACCTCTTTCCTATTTTTTAGCCTGTAAATCCCTAAATGAGTTTAATTAGTAATTTTAGCATGCTTTCTGAGATGTTGAGTTTGTGATAAAAGTGTGTGGTCGCTTCTTTGTATGTTAGAATGGAGTTTATTTTAGAGAGATTTTGTGATTGGAAGAGTTTGGCTGGGTTTTTGGGCTTTTATTGGCGTATTATCGTTAAAGTAGGGTAGGCACGTTCATGCTACAACTGAATCTGAAATCTGAATACTGATATTTGAATCTGAGTGCATCGCACTATAACTAATCATACCATCCTAAGCTACTAATTGAGTACACCAACATATGCCTATATATATAGTAGCTAGTATGGTCATAGACCTTGATGTTGGCTCCTATATCGAGTGTACTGAAACTCACAAGTGCCCTCTCGTATTCATATTTGAAATCAATGTCTGAATCATCATGTTTTTCTACTGAAAACATGTATTTAGATCCTTAAATCCCTTTCTGAAAACACTAGATGACATGTCATGATGTGCACATGATGTATCATGTATGCTTATCTAATCTAATTTCAATAATTTATATCAATTATATTGCTTTTACTATACCTTATGCTTGATTTATGCTTAAATTCTCATTTTTGTCGATACACAGGCGTGCATAAGCTTGCACAGGCGGTGTGCCTATCGTGCATGCAAGTTGTGCTAGGTTTTGTGATTTCAGTGTATTTTCATATTTTCTACGTATACACAGCCGTGACATGAACATGTATGATCGTGACTCTGTATTAATCGGTCGTGCATGGGTACGTGAAAATGACCATAACTATACAAAGCACCATATGCACGGACGTGTATAACGAGTGCACAGTCGTGACTATGCTCTACTTCAGTGTGGTCATGGCTGATCGTGCTTATTCTCATCTAATTTGCATACCAATCACATATCAACCTAATTCCATATTCATATCACTTCACAAACACATACTTATTGCACTCATAACCCCAATATTCTCATTCATTCATGTCAACATCTCATATTCATATACACATATACATATCACATACTTATCCATCATACTTGCATAATCATCATCAATCATCATCTCAAAATTATCAAACACGTTGGGAGACATCACAAACATGCTAAAATCAAGCTCATACTTATGCATAGCAAACACATCACACAAAGGAAGAGAGAGAAAGAGGTAAGAAACACTTACCTCTAGCCATGGCAAGCAAGCTTTCTCTCTCAAAGCAAATCTCACTCTTTAGCTTGATTAGAAGGTCCTGGATGCTTATCTTCTCTTCTAAGGTTACTGGTTTCTGGAAATCAAAGGGAAACTTTAGGTGAAAATGGTTAGAAACAAGATAAGCTCAACTTTAAACTAAGACGACTAAATCTGATCGCACGCACAGGTATGCACCTCAACATGCAGAGTCGTGCATGGCAGGAAAATTACACTAATGCCATTTTTTCGTGCTTACATGTAAATCCTCTCAAAAGGACCTATGTAAAAGCTACCTATTTCTAGAAAACATTTATTTCACCCCTGAACTTTCTCACAACCCTAGTATTCTTATCAATTTTCATTCTAACCCTATATTAGTAGCCTAAAAGACATTTCTAACCTTAGAATGTTACATTGTGACTAGGGAAAAATGCATGCACAGTGGTGTATGACTTTAAAGCCCAAAAAGTGCAATTTGAAGTGTAAGGGATACTTTGATATCTATTTCAAAAAATTTAACGTCAAATTTAGATCATTATAAAAGCACTAATATCAATTTAAAACCATTAATTACACTTGTTAAAACGTGGAAAACACTATTTGCACATATGCTTTTATAGGGGAACATTAACTTATTTTCAAAATACTTAAGCATAAAGTTGATCAAAACAATACAATTACATCAAACTTACACATTATAATCATAGGGAATAATAATATATGAATTCATAAATCATTTGATTACAAATATAACTATTAGAACCATTTTTACTTGAATTCCAATCATGTACATGTTGAAATATAAACATATACACATGCAACATATTTGCATAAGTTTTAACTTGATTATTCAAACATAGCAAGTAGTTATACAAACTTTTATGCACATTCATTACAATATAGCATCAAATATATCATCATCCAAATATAAAAGATATAAATATGTGAAAAGCCACTATTTGGAATGATAATCCTTTTTAACGCCCTACAATACCATCTTCTCTTCATCTTTTCTTCTTCTTGGCTTCAAGGCATCTCTCATCAGCTTTGATCCCTTTTCATCATCAAATTTCTTCTTAACATAGAAGCATAAAGATGTCCTTTCTTCAAAAATAGTTTTAGAACAAATTAGCCATATTAAAAAAATGATCTTTGACTTCTAAAATTGTTAGATTTTTAAAAAAAACTAGAGCCTAAGTTTTGATACTAATTGTTGAACCACAAATACACTTAATGGCTAATCCTAGAGGAGGTACATAAGATTTTTAAAAGCCTTTTCCAACTTGAAAACTTTTTTCCCAAAATCAATTATGTACAAATAAATAATAAAACAACTAAATATACAAGTGAATATAAACAATATAAACATAAATCAAATATAAAGCAATTAACTAAAGAGAGATAACAGAGTGCTTAACCAATTTCTATAATAGTTTGGACCTTTGTCATAAGCCTCTTATATCTACTCCTCTAAACAATCTCGCTTGAAACTTTATCTCCATTATCTTCAAACCTAAAAGATACAACATTTTTTATCTAAAAGATTTTGCCCTTCATACTAGATTTAATACAAGGGATTGTGTCTTTTACAATAGTTTCATAGGATTTCATTCAGCCACTAGTTTCATGGGATTACACCCTTAGGTTTTAAATAACACAGATAAGAATTTGCCCTTTGATAGGTATATACAAGAATTAAACTCACAAACATACTCTACTAAAGATTTATTATGAAGTTTAGAGAGAGAAAAAATGGAGAATTAGAAAAGGACAAAATATTGGCTTAAGGCAATACTTCTCTTTAACGCTTTTTTATTCAAATCAGCTGCATTATATAAGATTTATAGTGAACTAGTTATTGCTACTAATTTGATAGTAATTAGAACAAATCTAGGTAACACATGGTCATGTGCTCATCTCGTACATGGTTGTGCTCTTGACATTAAATATGGTTCAACTGTCAACTTTTCCATATTACACTAACCCAATTTAGACATGTGCTTAACACACAATCGTATGCCTTCATATTCTTAATTCTTCAAATATTTAGAAGCTCATATGCTTTTATGCACAATGCCCCTCATATGATGCACACAAACAAGGTTTGGTCTTAGCATAGTCATATAAACTTTTCTACAGAGGCAAGTGTCCAAGTTTTTGTTTTTGACTTTTGCACGACTGGACTTGCATAGGAAGCTTGGTAGTATGTCTTTACTTTATGACACCCAATCAAATGTTTGAAAGTAACACAATTATGTGTCTTGACATTTTATTACATAGATGTCTACATGACTTGTGACCTCGTATGTCATCTTATATAAGACACACATAGTCATGCTACCAAGACATACATAGTCATATGTCTGGTCATACCCGTAAAGATAAATTCTTTGTTCTTTTTGTCATGGATCAATTCATGTAAGGATAAGTTATACATTTTAACATAGTTTTTCATCATATCAAAAAACTCAAGAGTTCAATAACCTTAATTGCACTTTAAAAATTAAGAGATAAATGTTATACGGTCGAAACTCCTTCTTAGTTAAGCTCACAGTTTCAAGACTTACAAGACAAATAGTCATCAAATAACCATAAGTTATATGATTATCGATCAAATACATCACCTACATGCAAACTGACTTAAGGTGTGGGTAGAAGTCTTCTAATTCAGAAATCGCTAGAAAAGTATGACTTATCATCACCACTATTCTCACAATCTCTTAAAAAAAAAAAAAAACAACAACAATCATCTTTTATTATCATGAGATCACATTCGATAATACCACTATTTACAATTAGATACAATTAATCTCCTATAATTTCAAGAGCATACAGTTACTCAATTATAGTAAAATTATCGTGATTTATTATATTTAATTTTAGTATTCAATTAAAAATGTCCATAGCAACTAGGGTTATGGAATTCCAGTTTTCAAAGAATGAAAATGTTTGTATTCATTTGAAAAACACTCGTTAATATAATTACTGATCTATATTTTTAAATTTAATAATATATAATTGTAGATGTAAAATTTTCTATGTCAGCAGAACGGATCTCAATTAAAGTAATTTCCATGTGTACAGTAATGAATACAGACAAAATGATTTGCTTGATTTTCCACGTACTAGTAGGCGCGTGAGTAAGAAATCTGTCTGCATGTAATTAATGCAAAATGATGAAAACTTGAATAAATTAATAAATATATAAAAGTGGCAAAATTCGTTGCAAGATAAGCTGCGGAGACATGGGAGAAGCTACAAAAAGTCAAATTTAGTCGGAATGAAATTGAAATTCATTCCAAATTCATATTCAACTCTTGTCTCTGTCAGACACCGCTTAACTCGAACTCAGATGAGAGGAAATGAAAATGAAAATAATTTCTTTTTTTTATTTTTTACTATTAAAATCACGCGTCCCTCTCTCTCTCTCTCTCTCTCTCTCTCTCTCGTCACGAAATCCCTGCGTCGTAGTCCTCGTCTTCGTCGCAGACACTTTTTTGGAAAGAGAAAGTAGAAGAAATTAATTAATTGAAAATTCCATATTAAAATTAAAAGTTTTGCAAAGTTTTTTACAGTGAGAGAGAAACCGCCGGCTACTTCTGATACTGTTTTAGTTTCTTCGTCATTTCCGTCACAATCGGTCTGTTATTGGTTGAAATGGCCGACTGGATTACGAGGTAATCTGGTTCTTTCTATATTACTTATTTACCACGTTGTTTCTAGTTTCAGTTAATTATTTAGTGTGTAATTATGTTTTTGCTTACTCATTTGCAGATTCTAGTGGTTTGATTTGTCGTGTTGACTGGGTTTTGCTTGAATTGAACTGGGTTATTCTTGAGTTTGAGTTTGAGTTTTATAGCATTCTCAAGTGGTAATTTGTAGTGGTGTATAGTTTAAGCTAGGGATTTTGATTGGCATTATTGAAAAAATGGCTGACTGTGAGGAAGGTAACGGTGGTAACACTGATATGATGCAAAGAATTCAATCCTCATTTGATACTTCATCCTCTTCAATTCCTAAACAACAAACTTTGTTGTCAGCGAATCAGATTGATATACCTCAATTGAACCCGAATCAAATCCGTGCTCGTCACTTTTCACATTTTGCTGCTAATTTTAGTGGTGATAGTAGCAAAAGAGTTGGAATACCACCTTCGCACCCAAACCAAATCCCACCACTCTCTCCATATTCTCTGATCCCGGTGTCCAGGCCTGCAAATCAGCAAATGGGTTCTCAGAATTTTAGTCCGGGGCCTGCTCATTCTCGATCTTTATCTCAACCATCATCCTTCTTTTCACTTGATTCTCTTCCTCCATTGAGCCCATCTCCTTTTAGAGACTCACCATCAACGTCAATTTCAGACCAAGTGTCAACTGATGTCTCAATGGAAGATAGGGATGCAAGTTCACATTTGCTATTGCCACCTTCCCCTTTTACTCGGGGTAATGTTCCAAGAGTTGGTGAAAGTTTGCCCCCACGCAATAAGCATAGAAGGTCTAATAGCGATATCCCATTTGGCTTTTCATCTGTGATGCAATCTCCGTCTCCGCTTATCTCACCAAGAGTTGCTGGTGGTCTGGAGAGGGCTATGTCTGGCAGGGAGAATTCAGGAGTTGCTAAGCCGGTCCAGTTGATTAAGAGGGAGTCAAGCTGGGAGAGAGGTGGAGATAGCAATGCTGAAGGTATGGGTGAGAGGAAATCGGAAGGGGAAGTTGTGGATGATTTGTTTTCTGCCTATATGAATTTGGATAACATTGACGTGTTGAATTCTGCAAGGACAGATGACAAGAATGGTAATGAGAATCGTGAGGATTTGGATAGTAGAGCGAGTGGGACAAAGGCAAATGGAGGTGATAGTAGTGACAATGAAGCAGAAAGTAGTGTCAATGAAAGTGGGAACAGCTTGCAGGGAGGAGGAATGAATTCTTCAGCTGATAAGAGGGAAGGGGTTAAAAGGAGTGCAGGGGGAGATATTGCTCCTACAACCAGACACTATAGAAGTGTTTCCATGGATAGCTTCATGGGAAAGTTGAATTTTGGTGATGAGTCGCCTAAATTGCCACCTTCACCAGGAACTCGTTCAGGACAACTGTCACCTGGCAATCCAGTTGATGCCAATTCACCTGCGTTTAGCTTGGAGTTTGGGAATGGCGAGTTTAGTGGGGCAGAACTGAAGAAAATTATGGCTAATGAGAAACTTGCTGAGATTGCATTAACAGATCCAAAGCGTGCAAAAAGGTAATTTTATATTTGTTTCTACTGCTTTACCTTAATCAGTTGTTATAATCATAATAGTGCTTTGCATTTATCTGTCATTTACTTTGAGCAACTGGTGGTCCATTGTAGGATTTTGGCAAATCGCCAATCAGCTGCTCGTTCCAAAGAACGGAAGATGCGTTATATCTCCGAGTTGGAACACAAGGTTCAGACTCTGCAGACAGAAGCAACCACGTTATCTGCTCAGTTGACACTTTTACAGGTAAGTGCTTGTGGTGGTGATATTTTGCCCTTTCTTTTTGTTTCTTAAAGTTCCTTCATTTTGTCTTCTTTTTCTTTCTACCAGAGAGATTCTGTTGGGCTCACAAATCAGAATAATGAATTGAAGTTTCGTCTTCAGGCAATGGAGCAACAAGCGCAACTTAGAGATGGTATTATTCCAATCTTTTATGAAGTTACTTTGACTGGTGTGTTAGGCTAGTATTGCGGGCTGTTAAGTGAACATGCTTTCTTGGAGTATCCTTTTTCAGGTTCATCTTTAGCACAACACATATATTTGGAATTCATGGTAGCAAAACCAGTAAATGACTGTCATATGCCATCATAAATATGCTGTTGTTTCAGTGCACATCTTAGGGCTTGTCTCAGGATAAAAAAAAAAAAAGGATATATTTTCTCAAAATGCAACTCATGCCATTTTCCTTTTATGTTCTACTTTGACCCTAAGAGTCAAGTATTTGTGTTATATCTTTTTTGAAATTTTTAGTTCATTTTTCACAGAATTGCTGTTGTCAGTTATGGGAATTATGCTGCAGATTACCCAAATGATTAACATGGAAAGTTGTACATTCAAGTTGCTTTTAACCCTAGATTATTCATCTTGATTTCTGTTTAACTTGTTATGCCTTTTCATTAGATGTGAATGTTCAAGCTCCTGTCTTTTCTTCTGTTATCTGTTTGGGTAATTCCTGGCTGAAGAGAAAAGCTTAAAGATGGATAAATACTTGTCAAAGTTAACTGTGAACAAAAGGCATAAATTCTTAGTTGCTGGCAATATGTGCTTTCTTTTATCATGTCAATTAAAGTTTGTGTAGTAGATAGGATAATTTGACAGTAATAAGTCTGTGTTGTGAAAAATATATAAATGAACTCATGAGATGCTAAAATTTATCTCAGTAGGAGCCCGGCAAGAAATCATTGGGTATGACGTAGTATGGAGAATGGTTTTTGTAACTAATATAGAGGCCGAATTCTCTAAATGTGAATTAATGATTTGCCGTTTGAAAATCTGTTTTCTTTTCTCTTCGCCTTCTTAGTAGCTAGCTAATATAACCAGTTCTTCTTACTGAATGACGTTTCAGTTGCTCTTTTTTCTTTGGTGATCCTAGGCTAGTAGAATTTGTTCAGCAGTAGATTGATGTTTGTGAGGAGGTTGATACTCTATTGAGCATAACGGTCATGGAGCTGCTTTCTGCATGAATTTTTGATGGATTTCTTACATACAAATATAATTTTAAGGCTTCACCATAAAACTTTGGAATGTGCTTAAAAATATTTGCTTATGACAGCTCTGAATGAAGCCTTAACTGCGGAGGTTCGACGGCTGAAATTGGCTACACAAGATCTTCCTGGGGATTCTGATCCTTCCAAAGGCATGGTCTCACAGCAGCTTCCCATAAGCTCCCAGATGTTTCAGCCACATCCACAGCAGTCTTCTCAACAGATCGTGCATCAGTTGCAACTGCAGCATCAGCAACCTCATTCCCAAGTCACCTATCATCAGTTGCAATCACAGCAGCCACCAGCACAACAGCAGAATGGGAGCACAACCGCAAAACCTGAAACAGATCAATAGGTTGTATGCAGGTCGGAAAGGGCAGCAATCCCTTGTGAGTCTTTGGCACATGAATACTTAGTAGTAGTTTCTTCAGCGCATTTATTCATTAGTTTTGCATCTTTCCATCATGTCTGTGGGCCTGGTGATTACAAGTTCAACCTGTGCATCTGATATCCATCTCGGATTGTGGTATGAAGTCATATACAGACAATAATTTATTTATATTATTCTTATCTATAGTGTTTATTTATTTACGGTAGATATGTAAACATTATTTTCATCATATTTTGTTCTGCCATGACATTAGAAGAGTTGAAGCTTCACTCTTCCGTCTTTGTTTATTTAAACAAAAAATGCACTTGTCTTGAACTATTTTCCTTTTTTTTTTTTTTTTTAATTTTTTATATCTTTCTGGCTGGTTTCCTGAGAGTGAAACGCAGTTTCTGTTATTTCCAATCGTAGCAATGGACAAGGCCAATGCTATTTGGCTCATATTTAATATGCCATCTGATTAATTTCAAGTTATGGTGGCCGATAAATGTTTTCGATTTTGGATTTTTATCTGCTGAGAAGTTCGACACAGCTGAAAGAGAAAGTACGCGTAAATGCTCAACGAAAGGGTGGGGAGTAAAAGACCTTAAATCTAGTGATCAGCTTGTAGGATTACAAAAACTTTTTAAATTTTCATTATCCTTGACATTTTCAAAATTTATAATTTATTCAAGTATACAATTATATGATATTTATATTTTTAATTTATTTTTTTTTTTGTAATTATCATTTTCATATTATTGGGATATATATTGAAATTTTATAAAATTAAAAAACATATCTAAATTTTTCTCAAATTATAATTTACTCTCTCGTAAATATAATTACATTATTTACACTCTTAATTTTTTGAGAATAGAATTATCATTTTTGAAACTATTAGCTATATTAAAATTTTAAAAATTTTAAAAATACTTCAAACTTTTTTAAAATTTTAATTAACACCGTTAAAATTTTTTAAATTTTATAATTTACTTTCAAACATGTGATTATATGATATTTACATTCTTAATATCTTTTTTTGTAATTATTATTTCTGAAATTACTAGAGACATTGAATGTGAGGGTAATTATATTCAAAAAACCTATTAAGGATATAGTTATAATAAAATTAAAATTACCTTGATAATTTTTTAATACCTAAGATAAAAGTGATAATTAAATTATCTTTTATATTACTTATCACATCACTATTAGTAGTGAAAGATGATCAGATTCTTTTATTACTTATAAACCAAATAATTTAATGTCAATAATAAAAGATAAATTATTAAAGTAATATTTGATTACACTTAACCAAACACTCCTAAAGAAATGAACAAAGGAAAAAGAGAGAGTATAAAAAGTTGTAGAAAAGAAACAAAGAGAGGGATTTTACAGTTACAAAAAAGACTTTACATTGCCCTTTTATACTTTAATGGAACTAACGGAAACTATCAAGTTTGATAGATTTGGTTGCAAATTTTACTAAATTACATTTTACATTATACAGAATTTGGTCTTGGTAAAACTTCAATAAAGGACTCCACCTATAACTTTGCATGATGGGGTGAGATGAGTCATCAAAAAGGTGATCAAACAATGGAAGATGCACTTAAAAATTCAAAACAACCAAAGTCTCATGTCACCTCATTCAAGATCTTGTCCTAAGAATATATATAAAACATGACATATACAACCATTAGATGTTTCAAAACCTATACTTGTATAGTAGGTTTTGTATACCTTTATGTGGCAAAGAGACCAATCTAAGTCTTTTTCTAACCCTCCTAGGGCAGCACTTGTTGTATTCACACAAAGTACATAACTTCAAAAGTCCAGGCATACGTCTTAGTTCCTAACACAGTAAGTGAGCGAATGGGAAACAAAGAGAGAAGTAAAAAACAAAAAACTATGGTAGAAAAAGAAAGCTTTTTTTGAAACTTAACAAAATGTTCTAAGAAAGAGAAAACCTTTTATTTATAAAGAGATCACAGACGGTTGTGCATGAGACATGCATGGTCATGTGTCTTTGATTTTGCTTAACACATGGGCATGTAATAAAGGTGCACAACCATATGTCTTACATTTACCATGATTATAAGACAAATATTTATGTCATAGCTTGTTAGATAGTTGTCTACCTAATGTCTCAACCATGCACGGGTGTTTATTAACCTTATATAGGCAAGCATTGACAAGTCAATCCAAATTTGTTCATATTTAATTTTGATCCGATAAGCACAACCACTTAGCACCCACATACAAGTGTATGTCTTAAGACACGATCATGCATCATGCCAAAATTACTTATTAATTTTCAACTTCATCCAAACGGAATCAACAAGTTAGCTAATTCTTCATTCACACATTTTCTATTAGGATTAACAAATCTAATGCCTCCGAAGCTCAATCAACTTCTATATGTGTGTGACTCACAAAGTCTCTACTAAATCGATACCATCTAAATTCATACAAAATCCAAATACAAACTATAAGTGACCTTACAGCTATCTGTCTAGCAAAGTGTTAGTAAATGACTCTCAAACATGAACAATCAGCCAATTGATATACAATTCAAGTCTCTTTGTCATATTATATCTTTTTTTGTTGAAACACATGTAATAACCTCAACGCATGTAATTCACCTTTTGGTAAGGTCATATAATAATATAATAGTCTTATTTTCATTACCAATAAGTTGAATCTAGATATTGTTAGGCTTATAGGATGATTTCTAAAATAACCACCTTAATGAGTACATAGGGAAAGCATGTTCGATTCATCTAATTCGCTAACTTATTCTACCACTCTAAGAACATATTGCTCTTGACAATCAAATTCATGACCATGTATGAAAATGAATGAACGATAAAGCTATCTTTTATTTATTAACAAATAATTAAAAAAATACAATACATTGATTGGCTAAAAAATATCAACTCTACCACTTTTTTTTTAACTCAAATACTGATATTCCCTTGTAAACTTAGGTGTCTTCTGTATGTGACACCATGCTAGGATTGACTAACTCTTTTTTTTTTTTTTTTTTTACCTTTTAACCTTTCCCTTTCTTTTATATATATATATATATATATATATATATATCATTTTCCTTTGTTTTTTTATTTTTCCTTCTTCTTTTCCTTTTTTTTTTTTTTTTTGTTAATTATTTGTTTTAGTACTTACCTTTTAATAATAGAAGATCAGAACCAAATAACTAGAGATCTAAAAAAAAATACAAGTAAAAAAACAATTTCCCTTTGGTCTTGTGGGCATAAAGGTCGAGGAGTTAGTAAATTGATAAAAAGGAAAATAATAGTTCTGCAAAGCAAACATTAGTGGTAAAGAAACAAACCTAGGCATTTGGAAACATTACTAATAAGGCCAAATATCACTCAATAATAACGAAATGGCAAAAAAAAATATAAGGATAAAGTAGGCAGTTGATTTCAAAACAACAAGACTGTGGAACATTATATACATAGTATGATTAGAGTGGTAAGTACTATAAGACTACACTTATATGGTTTGAACAAGAATATGGGCAACAATAAAGCAATAATGAATTAATTGGTGACTTCCACAAACACTATGCAAAGTGAAAAATATAGTATTCTGTAAGAACTAATTAGATTAAAAGAAAGGAATATTGCATATATCAATGAAAAAAATGCAAGCTAACATTAGCACAAAATGATATGCAACAAGAATTTGAAACACTATATTTACAATGTGATGATACTAGTACCGATAGGGTCACATATTCGAGGATTGGGTAGCACAATCATTTAGGCATTGTGGCAATAGTTTGGAAGGCTTAAAAAACAATTACAGGAACCTTCCTTATAATTTTGATACTTCTAGATTCTCTACCAAATTATCATCTATAACTAGGCAAACTATTCTCGCAAATTCTATCAAAAAGTTGTTGCCCCTTTTTTTATCAATTTCATTAATGTGAGATCCCTTATAAGTTACACTTACTTGCCTTGCCATTCAGATCATATCATTTATGTTTTCAAATTGCTACGAAATTCCTCTAATGTCAATAACCAATTAACCCTAAGAAGTACCTCAACACTCTTTAAATGGAATATAAAATAATCTTGAGCAAATTCAATATGCATTAGTTCTAGCCAGATGTCCCAATAAGTCTTAGTTCCTTTTACACATTACTCATCCCTTAAAAGTCACCTAAAATTTTTTTGACTAACCAATAGACTTAGTTTTTCCACTATATTTTAACACATAAAGTTATATGTCACTCTACAATCTATTAACACAATCACAAGTTCTCTTTGTACTTTGCCCCTGATTTTCATGGTCTGTGGTAAGCCAAAGTTGATAACAAAATTATGCAATAGCTCTCTCACTTTTTCTTCTATAGCTTGAATTTTTTCTTTATCTTTATGGTTTAGTTCTCTCACTTCATCTTTTTCTTGGTAAAGCACCACTCTAAGTTTCTTAAACTGACATCACTAGTTTAGCCTATATCTTTCATAACTTCAGAAATAAAGGTCTTGTACAATTTTCACCTAAATTTTTGGTTGGGATAATAATTGAGAACCATTAGGCTAGTTAGATTGTCAACCAACATAACTATGATAAAAGATAGGTAGAGGTTTAGGTTGCATGTCATTAAGTTATGGTTGATAGGATTGGGAGAAAGAATTACTAGTATGAGAATGTTAGATGGAAAGAAAGAAAGAAAAATTGTCGAGTTGTCTATATTAAAGTTAAAAAAGGTGGATTTATAGTAGATTTGAATTAGTGTTTATATTAGTGGGTGGATGACCAGTTGGGTTTTGAGAATATTGGTTAGTTTTATTATTTTTGGGATCATGGGATAGAGGTGAGTTAGATCTGGTAAAGATTTTGTAGGCTTAAGTTATTGTTACAAATAAGCTAGGTTATGTTGGTTGTCTTACATGTGGTAGCGTAATTAGGTCGAGTTGGTAGAGTAAGCGTATAAGAATCTCGGTTGGCTAGGTAAGTGTAGTAGGTACAGATGAAAGGATTTTTTTGAATTAGGCTTGGGCAATAAATCTTCTAGTTCAATTTAGTTGGATTGATAGGTGGACTTGACCTTGAAATAGCCCAATTCATTGCCTTTATACTTTATGCTAATTGCATAATAGGTTTCAAATCTCTTACCCCAAATAAATGTAGATCAATTTGTATCTTTCCTCTCAGTTTAGCCATAAAGATATTGGTCAACCATTTTCCCATTGAATCTAGAACAAATATTGCTATTTATTTAAAATACTCATAATAATCGATCATCATGCTGACTTACTTGAGCTTGATCAATTCTTCCTATAATGAATAGAGTTGAGAAGACTCAAAATAAAGAAAGAGCTCCTCTTTCAACTCCCTCAAGTATTTCAATGGTCGTCGTGCTTTTTAAAATTGAAGTCAGCTTAGAACAACTCTTTCAAAGCATAATAGCACCATCGATCATCTTTCCAACTCTACGAGCCCATTTATCTTGAAGTATCTCTTAATATTGGTCAAGCAATCATATGGGTTATCACTAATGAATAATGACATCTTTGTTGACACTAATACTTGAACTCGATGACTATGATACCAAATTGATATATACATGTTGGCTTTGGTCAAAAGAGTATTATTTGATGTAAATCTTGATTACATCTTTCTTTACTATTCACAAACAACCTCCTAACTAAAACCGTTCTCTTTAATCACCACATCCACACTAAGAAAATAACAAGATAAAACTTATAGTCGAGCCAGCATCCTTTTGCAACAATTTCATATAACACAAAATCTACAGAGTAAAATTCTAAACAATGGAGTATGAAAACTAAAGGTAGAAAACAAGCTACCAAATTAGGTATATTCCATTAATCAACTTTATTACATAAATATATCCATCAGTCTTTCAATTAGACATTAAAATAAAAGTATAAAATCCAAGAATATAAAATTAGTAAAAGAAAAGAAGTATCCAAAAGTCCTAGCCAATACAATAACTAGTCCCTCTAACATAATAATAGAAGCCAAAATACTCATGACTCTCTACAAGTTTTTCTACATTCCTCATACCCTTAACACACACCTATTTAATCATTTTCCCTATAATCATTTCCTTTTTCTTTTCACTCTTTATTGGCAATGTTTCCTCCAAATGAGCTACTATCCTTCAAATGAGTTGCTAACTTAGATATTTCAAGACCATTTTTCCCTACTATTGAAGCTAAATTCTCCTTCATTTTCTTCTTTTTAGGCTTACATGAGTATACTTTTGTAATTAAGGCTCTATTAGATGACTTGTTGGTTATGTGTTTTTCAAGTAAAGAAAGTTGGCAGAGGTATCTTTAAGACTTTCTTGCAGTAAGATAGAATGTGTGATTTTACCTTTGATAACGCACTAATCAACTGAAAATTCTATAAGGACATTATTGTCTTTGGTTATTTAGATAAACTGATAAGATATGTTAGAAACACACAAGACATCTTTTAAATGCAGGGCTTTGTTTTGTATAAGACTAGGAAGAGAAATCTGACCAGTATGAGAGATAGAAAGGTTCTCACCATTTTGCACTTGGAGTTTGTCATTTCCTTGATAGAATGAGGCAACAGGCTAACTATGATGAAAGGTGACATGGTCAGTTACTTTAGTTTCTTTTTTCTTAAACAATTCAAGGAGTAGCAACCTATAAGTGGTAGGGTCATGATATGAGGTGAAATTGATTATTTATCATAGTAGGAGTTTTATGCATGAAAAGCTTAATTTGAGTTAGATGAAGTTTGGCCTAGTGTTATAGTATTGATAAGAGAATTTATATAAGATAGATGTTGATTAATGGTATTGTACTGTGATGTTAGGCCAGTGACAAATATGGTTGAATTTTTAAAGGCAGGATATAGATAGATGGTTGATGATATAGAAGACCAAGTGACATATTGTTAGAAGGATCAAAGAAATTGTTTTATGGATTGGTGCATGCAAAGTTGTGATTTGTTATAAAGGCAAGATTGTAAGCTTAAGCTCTTGATATGTACACAAGTGCATAGGAGACTCCTAATAGACCAAGGTAAAATTGTGAGGTTATTCTTTTGGATGTTACAATTAAAATTGTACCTATGATAGCATTAAAGAGCCATATGGACAAGTTTGCACATAACTCTTTCTTTGTCTAGCTTCTACCTCTATCTCTTGTAGAGTTGAAAAGATATTGAGTTTGAAACTGATTGGATTGACTTATATTTGGTTAGACAAGTGTATAGTCATAACTATATGAAATTGGGTTGTGTTATTGTTGTAGATAGTTAAAATTGTTTAAGATAGAAAAAACTGTCTAATTTAGATGTCTAACCATAGTTTATTGAAGATTTGGTTGAGATTGAATAGTAGAAGATGTGGCAATATAAGCTTATGGTTTTGTAGGCTTATTATGTTTATTAGCAACACTAACTATACCGGCTATGCCTTCATGAAATTCAAGAAAGAAACCCGTGAACAAGACCTAATGAGCTCTTTCAAGTCTAAGTTCATGTTTTTAAATGAGAATTTGAGCTTCTTAGAGAGTTATAGTTTCAAATTTGGATTCAAGTCTAGTTACTAAGCTAGCTACCATAAGATCATCTTTTGAATCTGACTCATATAGAATGTTTGTTATAACCTATTCAATAGTTATGTTTCCTCGCCTAAGGGCAAGTCTCCACTAAGGCGATTCATTTTAATGGAGTTACTAGGTTTAATTAAGTTTTTTATTATTAAACATACAATATGCAATTACACTAATCATCGAAGAAAGTAATTAAAATAATTACATCCAAATAAAACAATAAAATTAAAATTACATCCTTTCCACATGCACCTTTATACAAAAATGTAATCTTAAACAAACCTAATAAAATAAAACTTGTAAAACAAATAGGTTACACAAAACAATTAAATAAAATAAATAAACAATCAAATAAAATAAATAATCAAATAAATAATTAAATTAATCAAATAATAGAGAAAATATACAATTCCTAGCTTTTAATCACGGAAGGTCCCTATATAGGAATTCCTAAGTGCATCAATCCTTTTGCCTTCATCTTTAGATATTTGGCTCTTGTGGTACTCTTCCTCGATGCCTAACGGTTGTATTCTTCAAATGGATTTTGTCGACTTGATTATCATAATCTCTCAATGGGTTTTCTAAAATCCTAAAAAAAATCATAAAAATAAAATTTAAAGAAAAGATGTGGGAATCCTAAAAATAACCCTCATGAAAATTGAACAAAGTTTTTCTAGAGTGTTTAGAAATAGATCCCCCTTAACTAAGAATCCTAGCCTCTTTTTATAGTTTTCCTAAAGCCTATTTTCCTAGTTAACATCCAATTCCTAATCTAGGTTATTTTAATTAAACTATAATTCCCTAAAGGAAATATCCTAGTTAAAATTAAATTAAAATTGATTAAAAAGAATATCCTATTTAAATTAATCTAATATCCTAATTAAATTAATTAACTATTTTAAAGAATGTTCTAAATGCCCTAGATCCTAAGTTCAGTTACTCACACTGAGTTTACTCATTCGTTCTTGATCTATATTCTATAGATTATCGATTTGAAGTCCCAAGTGAAAACCATTATAGATCATTATTGAGGAAAACTTAATTAAATCAAAATGAAGTGTTTACCCAGCATAATTTCGGCAATTTCTTAAAAAATTATACCGCAAATTTGAATTTTTCATGTTTAATCTCATAAACGAACGTATAAAGTTCATAATATCAACTCTAGAGCAATTAAAGCCAATTCTTCATAATGTCACAACTTACAATAAGTATATCCCCTTAAATTAAACCTAAATTGAGTCATAAGTAGCGGATTTAATCAAAGCATAACAAAAGAATTAAGATGAAAATACTTAACCTCCAGCCTATTAATCAATGTAAAACTAATGGAATATTGACTACTAAAATGGACATTTTATTAAATCGGTTAATTAATAAAGAAAAAGAGAATAGGTTACACCATTCTTCGAAGTTGTTGCTCTGGAATGCCAGAGACCATTCTGACCTCATCGGGCTTAACCTCTAACAATGAATCCTCTAAAGAGAACCATCTCGTTGTTGTTGTAGAAAACAAAATTGATGATTGCTGAGCTCCTGCCTATCTTAAAAGGCTTCTTGTTCGATTACAAGCTCTTGGAAATCAATAAGTCTAGTGTTGTGAATTCACCCAAAGTTTCAAGCCCCTACTAATGGGGAGAGAATTATCATGGCATAGCGACTTTTGATTTGTTGAACTGATCAAATCACCATCACATGTCAAACTTGGAATGTTGGAGTTGGGCAACTTATAGGAACAAGAAATAAGTTGATTACACAAAGAAAAATAATTATTAATTAATATATATTAATTACTATTAGTTTATGTTAACTTGGATAACACTTTAATTTTTAATTTCTTTGGTGCACCTACAAAAGTTTTTAATTATAATTTTTTTTCCTTGAGACAAGTTTTATTATGTAATTTAAATACATAATTATGAAGAATTTACTATGCAACATGGTTTTTTTTTTGACAGTTTTGCCTTTAAAATGTATGTGACAAAAATTTTTTTTGTCACTAAATAGATGTATAACAACAATAATAAAGTATCACTAACATTTTTATATTGATTTCATGACACATTTTATAATTCGTTATCTGATTTCAATATTGGTGACGTTAATTATCATCGTAAACAAAATTATTATTCGAATAATTTTTACCACATACGAAGATATATATATTTTTTAATCACTAAATAAATGTATTGGTAACAACTATAATTCATCAGTAATATTTTTCATTTGCATTAGTAACAACTAATTAAATTGTCACCAAATACTAATATTACATAATTTAAATAATTGTCATCAAATGCGTTCTCTGAAAAAATTTTAGTAGAAATTTTACCTACAAAAATTTTCATTTTTTTTTTTGTTACTAAATAAATGTATTGGTAACGATTATAACTTGTCAGTAATATTTTTCATATGCATCAATGACAACTAATTAAATTGTTATCATGATAATTAAAATGGTTACAAAAAAAATATTTCAGAATTATTTTATTTTATACATTAATTGATAACAAACTTGCATTACATCATCAAATGATATAACATTGTCATGATGCATTAGTCATAAATGTATATTATGTTGTCATAAAATTATTTTTCTCCATTAAATTTGTAAACTTTGTCTTCAAATGAAAGAGTGATAAAATCTAATTTTTCGTCGCTAAATATAAATATTGGTGATGAATAATTGTTAACAATATATATATGATCGTCACAACAATAAGTGACTTGGTGACAGTTAACGAAAGGTGTCACAAAAAACTATCATATGATGACAAAAATACATGTGTCACAAATATATTTGTCATAAAATATGTAATTTCTCGTAGTGCAGATAGGAGATAACGCTTGGCTTATAAATGAAATAGGTCGTCCCTCTTGCATTAACATTGCCCTCAGTCATATACCTAATGCATTAGTCTCTATAATAAAACCTTTATTAAAATTCGGCAAAGCCAAAACCAAGGAATGTAGTCACAATTTATTTTAGGGCCTCAAAATTGGTGGTCACATTGACACCCTAAAGGAAAGAATTCTCTTTCAATAATTGGGTCAAGGGTTTTGTGATACGACCATAATTTCTAACAAATTTCTAATGTTACCATATAAGCCTTATAAACTCTCTCAACTCCTCAGTATCTTTAGGTTGGGGCCATTCTACCATACTTTGAATTTTTTTAAGATCAATCACCACCTCTTTAACTAAAATAATGTGGCCAAAATATTCTAATTGTGACACAATAAACAAACACTTTTTTTTATTGAACATGAATTGATGCTTTGGTAAGAGTCTGAGAGCTACTTCTAGGTACCTCAAGTGTTCAATTAGAGTCTTATTATAAATTTAAATATTGTTAAAAAACACTAATGTAAACTGGCATACATAATTTCAAAAAATTTCATTCATCAATGTCTGAAAAGTGGCAGAGGCATTTGATTAGCCAAAAAGCATTACAAGAAAATCGTAGTGACCATTATGTGTTCAAAAGGCCATTTTTTTTCCATATCAAATTCTATCACCTTTATTTGGTGATACCCAAATTTCAAATCAAGTTTACTAAAAATAGTGGCCAACCCAAGTTCATCTTATAATTCATTGATAACAGGAATAGGAAACTTAACTAAAATTGTTAACTTATTGAGCACTCAACAGTCTATGTAAAAGCATCATCATTATCTTTCTTTTGAACAAGTAACACTAGACTAGAGAATGGGCTACTGCTCGATCTTATGATCCTAGCTTGTAACATTTCTCAAACTAATTACTTCACCTCTTTTGTGATGATACTAGTACTGATAGGGCCACATATTTAAGGTTTGGGCTCTTCTAAATAGTTGAATGGCATGATCATTTGGAATTGTGGCAATAATTTGGTAGGCTCAAAAAATAGCTATAAGAACCTCTCTCATAGTTTTGCTACTACCGGATTCTCTACCAAATTATCAACTGTTACTAGACAATTTATTCTCGCAAATTTTATTAAAAAGTCATTGCCCCCTTTTTTTCATCAATTTCCATAGCCTTTTGAGTGAAATTTTCATAGTCATTAATATGAGATCCCCTGTAAATTACATTTACCTACCTTGTCATTCAAATTATATCATTTATGTTTTCTAATTGCTACAAACTTCCTCTAATATCAATAACCAGTTAACCCTGAGAAGTATGTCAACATTCTTTAAATGGAATAGAAAATAATCTTGAGCAAATTCAATATCCATCAATTCTAGTCAAATGTCCTAATAAGTCTTGACTTCATTTACACATTGCTCATCCCTTAAAGTTACCTAAAATTTTTTTGACTAACCAATAGACTTACTTTTTCCGCTATCTTCTAAGAGATAAAGTTATGTGTCGCCCTAAAATCTATCAACACAATCACAGGTTCTCTTTTTACTTAGTCTTTGGTAAGCTAAGGTTTACAACAAAATTATGCAATAGCTCTTTCAACTTATCTTTTATAGCCTGAATTTCTTCTCTATCTTTGTGGCTTAGTTCTCCCACTTTATCTTTTCTTAGTAAAGCACCACCCTCAGTTTCTTAAACTGACATCACTGGTTTGGCCTGTATCTTTCATCACATCATAAATAAAGGTCTTACATAATTTTCACCTGAATTTCTGGTTAGGATAAAAATTAAGAACTATTAGGGTAACTAGATTCTCGACTAACAGAACTATGATAAAAGGTAGGTAGAGGTCTAGGTTGCATGTCATTAAGTTATGGTTAATAAGATTGGGAGAAAGATTTACTGGTACTAGAATGTTAGATGGGAAAGGAAGAAAAAAAAACTCTCGAGCTGTCTATATTAAAGTTAAAAAAGATGGATTATAGTGGATTTGAATTAGTGTTTATATTGGTGGGTGGATAACCTATTGGGTTATGAGAATATTGGTTAGTTTTATTATTTTTAGGATTATCGGATTGATAAGTATCAATTGCATGCTTAATTATGTGGTCAGTTTATAGAGTTTTAGGGGTGATTTGACAATTTTACCCTTATCATGTGTATATTTTAGGGTCATTGGTTTTCATGTTTGGTTTTATAAGAAATGCTGGTTTTGATGTGAATTCAATGGCAATGAAGCCAAAAAGACACTTATGAAGGACTAGCCAGTGGTTCAGTCTTAGTTTAAGAAAGAATGAGTGACTAAAACATAAAAGGCGAAGGAGGGCATTGTGCACCACAATGGGAAACCAAGGATTTTCAATAATTTTGAGCTATAAAATGAAAACGTAGTCTTTAGTAGAGCTGTATTGGACATCTCAGTCTCTTTAGAAAGTTATTATAAGGAAAAATCTAAGTTTGATTAGGCCTTCAACCGTTACTGCAAATTTAGGACTTCATGGTGAAATTCTGTGTTTGATTACTGGGGGGTAAAATGGACATAACTTGAGATTTCAAAGTCCAAATGAGGTGATTTAAAATCCAAATAAAACTAGACATTCAGGGCTAAAAGAGTTTTTTTTTTTTTTTTGAAACTATTTCCTAACCCTAAGTATATATATTAAATTATAACTTTAGAAAAAGGGATAGAGTCATCTTAAGAGAGCTTTGGAGAGATTTTTCAAGCAATTTTAGGACATTTTCAATATTTTTTGAAGACTCAATTGAAAGCTATTTGGATTGCAATTGTGAGATAGATTTTCATCAGATTTTAATAAAAGATTTAATTAGTTATCAGGTTTATTCTTATTCTTCATTATGATTTGTTTGAATCTGATTATATATTTGTGTTTAATAATAAACTATATAATTTTTGCTAAAATTAAGGCTAGCTAATTCATGAATGTATAGTGTTTTTTTATTATAATTTACAAGCATATTATTTCATATGAGTTTGCATTCTCAACTTAATGTCTGTTAAAAACTTGACCAATTTTTAATAGGATCTCTATTGTGTGATTGAGACTAAAAGGTGGTATCATATAAAAACAGTGAAACTATGAACCATGGATTAATCGAATATAAAGATACATCTGATAATACATACAATAGTCATAAGCACAATAGGCTTGTGCTGAAAGTTAGTGAATTCCATAAAACTTAATGCATTTTCATCTAATTAAACCTAGATAGAGATATTTAGATTAGTAGATTGTTAAATAGGATTAATATTACTAAAGAAATAATATTGATCAATTTAGGGAATTCGTTGTCACATAAATAACATAAGATATTCAGTTGTATAAAAAACCTACCTTAAAGTGAATTAGTACATCTGAAGTCTTAATATCATCTTACAAATTGTCATTCGATTTACCTAGACACACTTATTAATTGTTTGATTTCAGTTTTATTTTAGTTTTAGATTTATTTTCGATCATTATTCAATAGTTTAGATAAAGTTATGAGTGATGTTATCTTGGTACTTGCTTATGCAATTTCGTAGATTTGACAACTTTGAATACTTCTTGTATTACTTTGAACTAGTATACTGGTTAGAAAGTGAGAGTTTAAAACTTTAACACATCAAGGATAGAGGTAGGTTATATTTGGTAGAGATTTTGTAGGCTCAAGTTATGGTTACAAATAAATTAAGTTATGTTGGTTAACTTACATGTGGTAGTGTAATTGGGTCAAGTTGGTAGATCGAACGTGTAAGAAACTAGGTTGGTTAGGTGAGTGTAGTAGGTATAAATGGAAAGATTTTTTTTGAATTGGGCTAGGGTAGTAAATCTTCTAGTTCATTTTAGTTGGATTGATAGATGGACTTGACTTTTAAATGGCCTAATTCCTTGCCTTTATACTTTATGCTAGTTGCATAATTAGTTTCAAATCTCTTACCCCAAACAGATGTAGATCAATTTGTATCTCTCCTCTTAGTCTAGCCATAAAGATATCGGTCAACCATTTTCCCATTATATCTAGAATGATTATTGATATTCATTCAAAATACTCATGATACTTAATCATCATGTCGACTTACTTGAGCATGATCAATTCTTTTTATAGTGAAAAAGTTGAGACGACTCAAAACAAAGAAAGAGCTCCTCTTTATACTCCTTCGAGTCTTGGAATGGTTGTCGTGCTTTTCAAAACTGAAGTAAGCTTAGTACAACTCTTTCAAAGCATAATAGCACCATCGATACTATTTCCAACTTTATGAGCCCATTTATCTTGAAGTACCTCTTAACTTTGATCAACCAACCATATAGGTCATCACCAGTGAATAATGACAATTCCACTCTTCAAATATTTTGTTCCCGCTATGAATAGAATTCAACCATAGCCTGCATTGGTAAAGGTTTTACCAGCGTTTTTATAAAACGCTGGTAAAACCATATAAACACACCGCTCAAAGTACAAACCCTATAGTTGCGTTTTTATTAGGCTTTTACCGGCGTTTCATAAACGCCGGTAAATTCCTACACACCCGCCAATTTATTTCCAGTTGTTTTTTGACACGCGATATTCGGTTAGGAATAAACGCCGGTAAATTCCTACACACCCGCCAATTTATTTCCAGCTGTTTTTTGACACGCGATATTCGGTTAGGAATATTACCCTATAGCGGCATTTTTTGGGGTTTTAGCGGCGTTTTTATTTTTTTTCGTGGAATATTTTGCAACGGTTTGTAATGCTTTTAACGGCGTTTTTTATCTTATAGCGGCGCTTTTTATATGTTTATAGCGGTGTTTTTGTAGTTATAACGACGTTTATTTATATACCTTTTTTGCCACAATTTTTCTTGTTTCTTAAGCTTTTTTCCCTACTTATTGATTAAACTTTTTGTATATAATAAATATCATGCAAAACACTATAGATAAATTGATAACAATATACGGAAAATAATACCGTCTAAAACTACATACAAAAAATGCATGTAACATCATTAATAAAATATTGGATAAAAAGTATTATCAAAATTATTGTCGTACATGAATACAATTATTAATCCTAATATTGTTTAGATACACAATTTGGGAATTGTTATGACGCTTGTTGGAGCCAAAACTCTTTACATTATGCCCTGCGAAAAAAGTTAAAAGATTTTAGAAGAACGAAATACAATAATAGCAAGCAATGTCCATTAATGGTTACCTAACATAGAATAAAGCACAAAACTGTATGAATTATTTGGTTAATAGTCTTGTTGTATGCAAATAGGTGTATCTACAATATATAATTACAAATATAAAATATTCTCATATCAAAAACAGAATAAAGAATTATATCCTTATTTATGCATTATCTAGATCCAACATAGTACCAGCATATGATCCCAACCACAAGATATAAGATTTAACTTTACGCTTCACACAAATGCAAACACAATAATAAATTATTGACAAATAAGCACAATCAGTAACAGATAATTATGAGTGATGTAAAATGACAATTATACATAAAACGCATCCAAAATAGAAATTTTAACAAAGTGCGTTAGTAAACTTCTTCAGTTAGAGTTAACGAGAAGATACGAAATATAATTATATCTCATAAACCCATATGGATTTCAAACAACAAATAAAACCAATAACAAATAAAACAAACATCAAATAATTTCAGCACTTCATATCCACATACAAACCAACCCTCCAATCGACTGGATTTCATCAATACGTATTTCTCGAATATAGAAAATAATTCACCAAAATGCAAATACAAACTTACTAGTTCTCATCTGGAGAGTACTGGTTACTTGATGGATAAGGTACCTACGACACAGAAATGAACAATCCATGGTTAGTAATTTTCATATAATTACTTGATTTGAAGAAATGTGTTATATGAACATATCCTGTAAACGTTACCTCTCCACTAGGTGGCTCGTCATTTTGCTTTGATGGCAAGCTCAATGATGCACAAATCCTGGACAACTAAGATTCAACTATGTTCATCCTCTACCAAGTGCTTCTTGCAGTGTTCTCACTTGATCTTCCAATATTTTTATTTTGTTGTCCGTCTCATTATTCACACTTAGAGGGCCGCCTGAGTGGTGAGATGCTGGTGCCGATGTCGATGCCGATGCCCTATACATGCTATGCATTGGACCTAATCATAATCCACGCACTCGACCATGTCTTTCTAGTCTTATCACTTGAGCAAATGCATTATCTTCTATCCATCTCTGGAAGACTTGCATTTGACTCTTAGATAGAACTTTGTAACTCATTTATTTTCTCTTGGAGGAATTCCTAAACTCATTATAAAAAGCAATGTGTTATTACACGAAAATTATCACAACCACAAATAAAGTAACAGAAACTAAACTTACGGTTGCGTGTACAGAGTCCTGATCAATTGGTCTCTCATCTTTACGAGTCTGATGGGTGGCTATGAACACTTTGACTCGTGACGGCTGTTTACCACTTGATGTCTGTTTCTCGGATGTAGAAAGATACAATTACAATAAGACCTAATCATATGGTTAACAATGAAAGCAAAAAAACTAACCATTTCATTCATTAATCGCGCTATACTCTTTGTTCCTTCAGTATATGGCATTGTTTGAACAGAACGAGTCATTTTATTTGTTCTGCTACGTCTCTGAAACAAAAAAAATATTTAATAAAAAGATACAATTCATCATTACGTAATTAGATAAGAAAGAGCAAAAATTATATTACTCGTCCCTACTCAGAATTTGACTACCCTTGCACTGTCTTCCTGGGCCACTAAAGTCATTGGGTCTCCCCGCAATTTTCTTTCCTTGGAAAAGATAAATTTTGCCAAGGCAAACACGTTTATTGAGAGATTTTCTATTGGATCTTGGTCATCAAGTAAATTGGCTGACAACGAAGGCTGACACATTTGTTTCATTTCAAGAAACAAATGCTCCAAAGATACCTCATCTTTGTTGACACAAAGTAGGCATGCTTATAATATTTCAAGAAACAAATGCTCCATTATTGTTTTTATACTGTTAATTATAAAATATACAAAAGGTTTATTTTTATTCTATGAAAAATATTGTTTTAAAAGAGTTTGGATTTATATAAAATTTTAATTTTAAAATAACAAAAATATCATAGAATAATTATAATTTATTATTATATTTAATATTAAATTTGATTTAAAAATAAAATTTTAGGTTTTAAAAATCTGAAAGGTGAAATTTTGTTTTGATCTCAAACTATGGACGGGAAGAAGTCCTTCGGCCTAAAATCAATGGAAGATTTGAAATATGAAAGCTGGGGGCAACTTCTAGGAAGCTCATGTTCATTATCAAAGTATGTATGAATCGAATACTTGAGAAAAGTAAAGGGGCCCTCAACTTTGGAATACTTGAGAATAAAGCTAACAACATTGTCTGGTGCCTCCACTAAAATCAATTTAGTATAGCATGGGTCTTGTCGTATAATTAATATTTTATTGGCTCTTAAATTATTATTATTATCAATAAAACCATATATTGTAAAAACATATAATAAAATTAATTTTAATAATAAAAATATTATAATATTAAAACAAGTTTATATTTTATATTTATGATTCATCAATAAAATAATTATTATTTTAACTAATATCGAATAAAATAAAATTATTTTGATAATTATTTAATATAATTTAAATTAAATTATAAGTTAAAATTAAATCAAATCAAACTATTATCTTTTTTTAATTTAAGTTAGATTTGATTTTAAAAACAAATTAATACTTTTGAATTAAATTTCACTCTAAATTTAAGGCAAACAAATTTGAACCAAATCCATCTCCTTTTGAAACCAATTTTGTACGTGAAACGGGATCCTCTTCTGTATGAACACATTATGATTATAATCGAATGAAAGCTGTCGGCCACTTCCAAGGAGCTCAAGTTCATTGTCAAAATCTATCTGAGTGGAATCTTTAAAGCCTTTTGAAAAATTAGAAAAAGAAATAATAAAAAGTTATGGACGGTGGATTGAAAGGAAATTATGGACAGTGGATTGCTCAAATACACATGAAAAATTGGCAAGCCTGAGCCATAATCAAATCCCTTCTTCCCTCTGATTTTAGTTGCCGGCTTTGTGAGGAAAAAAAAGTTTTTAGATTATTAGTGGAAATTAATTAAGCTTGATTAGTCATGCCCGTAATTAACGTTTTTGAGGTTAAAACACATTTAATTTAAAAGGACTTCTAACTCAAAACCACAGAATTATTTTCAAAGGAGAAAAGAGCCACATAACAAATAACAAATAATAAAAAACTTACAAAACTTACAATTGGTTCAAGCAAACACTTCCAACTCAAAACCACAAACAAATCAACCCTTCAATCGGTTGGATTTCAAACATTTGCTCTAAATTCAGTTACAAAACTTAAAACTTAAATAAATAACAAATATAAATAATAAAAAACTTACAACTTCGTCTCTAAATGAGGTTCAAGCTGAAGAAGAGAAGAATGTCGTCTCCAAAGGAAGAAGAAATGGTCGGAAACCGTTGAAAACATGTCTGGAACCGACAAACACAGTAGTCATAGCAGGAGAAAACAGATGCAACGACGCGGGAGGAAAATGGGAAAAGGAAGAAGAAAAGTTTGTGTGCTAGGTTTAAAAAGACCTTTAGTGGCGTTTTTAAATGAGATTTACCGACGTTTTTACAAACATCGGTAAAACTCTATTTTACGACGTTTGTAAATGAGTTTTACCGGCGTTTTTACTACATGATTTTATGGCCTTTTTTTGGTGTTTCTGTGACGTTTTTGAAAAACTCTGCGAAACCATATATTTTTAGTGGTATTTTGGTAAACGCCGCTAAAGTCCCATCCTGCAGTAGTGTTGCTTGCATCGCCCCTTTGCCCCTTAAGCGTATAAACCCAAAACATGACTACATGAGCTTAAGATATCACATGCTTGAAGGAAGTACCAGTCCTCAATTTTTGTCGTAAACGAAATGGGGGATGAAAAAAAAAAGGAAGAAGTAACAAACTGGTTATTTAGTTGCTATAGATGGAGAAACCTTCAGTTATCACCATGTTATCTTTCTCTTCTTATGAAAATGGATTACACTGTAAAGTAATTGTAATATTTTTTTTTTTCTTCCCATATTGCTTCGTTTTCCATTTCCTTCCATTTTCTTGTACCTTTTATCCTGCATCCTTAAATAGATATAACAATCTGGGATGATGACATTGTCCCGTATATGTACGTACTTTCAATGGTTTTTGACACCATGTACTGAATCTTGGGGAACTAAAATAATAATTTTATGTTAAAAAATAATTGAGATTTATTGAGGAAATTATAAACATAATTAATTGTCTTGTGTAAATGGCCGACAAGTCAGGATGGCCGAGTGGTCTAAGGCGCCAGACTCAAGTTCTGGTCTCCGAAAGGGGGCGTGGGTTCAAATCCCACTTCTGACACGTATTTTTTATTTTGTAAAACAATGTCCTCAAAACGACAAGCTTTGATATCGTTTCAATTTTCTCTAAACAAAAATCTTAAAGCCCTAAGCTACGACGGCAGATCTTCGTTCCACTCAGTCTGAGTGTTCCACTCTCGCAGCCATCTGAGTTGCTTTCTTCTCCATGGACGAGTCGGCAACCGAACTTGGTGAGCCCCTGACGGAGCCACCTCCGCCACAACCGAACTCAGACGGAGCTCCAGAACCACTGAATCTAACGCCAGACCAACTCGTGGCTAAAGCCATTGCTCCCGTTAAAAAACAATTCCTTCGTCCTCCACCCACCCGAACCATTCAAAGCGATACCCTTTCATCAGCCGATGATGGCAATAAACCCTCTCAGTCTTCCACAACTATTATCAAGGAAAAGAAATCTAAACGGCAGCTCAAACGTGAACGCCTTCAGGTAAATACACCATCTCAAACTATTCGTCAAATTAGAAAATGACTTGTCATTCTTACTGAATACCCTTTTTTTTTAAAAAGGAAAAAAAATCTCCGTTAAATCTGTGTCCGGAAATCGCTAAGACTGGAGATGTTAGTTCTTGTGCTTATAAAGATAAGTGCCGATTTAGTCACGACTTAGAAGCTTTTAACGCTCAGGTATTTGTTTTATAAATACTGAATTAATTGATTTTTGTTTTTTAAATTGTTTGTCATTTAAGTTGAGTTAATTTACTAGGTGTTCTTATATGTAGAAACCGGCTGATTTGGAAGGTGAATGCCCGTTTTTGAGTTATGAAGGCCCGTGCCCTTATGGTTTGGCCTGCAGATTTTCGGGTACTCATAGAGCTGTTGTTAGTGACGGCGATATTAATTCAAATGCCCGTAAGAAAACTTCTGAGGTCAATGGATTGAACAAAGATGTGCAGAAGCTTCTGTGGAGGAATAAGATGAAGTTCCCCAAAGCTGATGTTAGACTTAAATCTCTGGGGCTTTTGGTATGAGAATATATTATAATTGTGTGTTGGTTCTTGATGAGTGTGGTTGTGTTATTGTGTGTGCAGTCTGATTGCTGACACTTTTATGATCATGCAGGTTCATGGCAAGAATAAGATGAAAGTGGCAGAGGATAAGGAGGAAGGAAATGGAATAGATTTCAAAATTTCTCATGACATTACTGACAAAAATGGTTGCACAAAAGTTGGTGGTGATTCACCGGATGAATCTGAGCGCCCAAATGAGTTTGGAGAGGATAATGTTGATGAGATGTGTGAAGCTGCTGAACTTCGACCCTTAAAGAAAGCAAAATCTGAAAGTGCTGAAAATTGTGCTTCTGGTGAAGCAGATAATAGTTGGTTTCTTCAAATTTTCGTGGAGTAATTGCTGTTTTATGAATTGTTTCCATTCCTAATGGATCTAACCTAAATCAAACTTGATACAACAGGTGTGGGTCCGTTGGAGGAAGATTCTGGGAAAATTTCTCTGCAAGCTGAACCTGCGACTACAACTGATGATGTACTTGCAGAAACTGATGGAAGCTTAAAAGTACATCCTCGTGAAAAGAAGCTTATTGATTTTAGTGGAAGGCTTTATCTTGCACCTCTGACCACTGTAGGGAATCTTCCTTACCGGAGGGTTTGCAAAGTACTGGGAGCAGATATAACCTGCGGTGAAATGGCAATGTGTACAAATCTTTTGCAGGTGTGTGTACTACTTTTTTCTAATTTGCTTAGTGTATGAGAGTTAATTTTTGCAGTTGATTGTTATCCTTTCTGTACCCTTGATGATTGTATAAAGTTGCTTAAAATAAGCAATGCCACTTGAATAATGAATTGAGTTATTACTTACACGGTGATTTTTGTTCTCCAGACATAAGTTTTCTTTCAGGTTCTAAGAACCCTTCAGGTAATGACTTTTATCCCATTATATGAAGCAACACCAGAACAAAAATTCTGCTGCTGTTTTCTTCAGCTTGCAGTGAACAGCAGCACACCTGTTTGAAACATTATAGATTGAAACTTACTTGTTCCATGCATGCAATGTTATGTGTGCAATTTTTTTATCCATAATGTGTTATTTCAATATATGGAATCAGGACTATTTGCCACTTTTCTTTTCAATGGAGCTGGCCTTGTATGATTTTTTTTTTTTAAATCTTTTTTCTTTTCTTTTCTTTTCTTTTCTTTTCCTTCTGAAGGAGATTTCTTGGTTTTTGTGGTTGTATTTTTTTCTATTAGTTTGATGTTCGTTATATTCTTTATATATGAAGTTTCATTTGATATCCTTTTACTGAATTTTTGTTATGGGATAGGGTCAAGCTTCAGAATGGGCTCTCCTGAGACGACATTCATCTGAGGATTTGTTTGGCGTGCAGATATGTGGGGCATACCCAGATACTGTGGCACGCACTGTTGAACTTATTGATCAAGAATGTATGGTGGACTTTATTGATATCAATATGGGTTGCCCAATTGATATTGTTGTTAACAAAGGTGCCGGGTCATCTCTTCTCAACAAACCAATGCGGATGAAAAGTGTAATTGAAGCAGCTTCTGGCACTGTGGGAAAACCTATAACTGTTAAGGTACTTGTAGAAGATTGTACTTATTTATAGCAAGTGAAGTTGAGTGTATACCTTGGGTGCCTCTTGTAAATCAACCAGAAATCTTTTATATTTTTGCTTCTTGTGTGGTTCTGAATTAGAAATGGCTATGTGGTCTAGGAACATTGTGTTCTCAACTTGTTCAAGATGCATGATGTTGCATTCTTATGTTTCACTAGGTGCGGACAGGCTTCTTTGAAGGGAAAAACCGTGTTGATTCATTAATTGCTGATATTGGCAAATGGGGAGCTAGTGTGGTAACTGTACATGGTCGATCACGTCAGCAGCGCTATAGCAAGCTTGCTAATTGGGACTACATATATCAGTGTGCTAGAAAGGCGCCTAATGATCTGCAAGTTCTTGGAAATGGTGATATTTTCTCATATTTAGACTGGAACCAGCACATGGATGACTGCCCTGAACTGACTTCATGCATGATTGCACGAGGAGCCCTAATTAAGGTATACTTGAGTTTCACATGATCTTGGCTTTTAGAAAATAATAAAAGTATTATGTGCATTTATCGGAGTGATTAAACCACTCATTTTGTTGAAGTCGTAGTTTTATAGTTCGTGGATAATATCCCTTGTGGTTTGCAGCCTTGGATATTTACTGAAATAAAGGAACAGAGGCACTGGGACATCAGTTCTGGGGAACGATTAAATATCTTGAAGGATTATGTACGTTTTGGCCTTGAACATTGGGGATCTGACAAGAAAGGTAAGTTGTACTTTGATTTAATAAACTCATGGAAGCATCTATGTCAAACTGGGGCTGGTAACAACTTGAGTGCTTGTATTGTTTCTGTTTACATCCTTAGATGTGAAAAAATCACACTGAGTAATTGTTATCAACTATTGTTTAAAGAAATTTTTTATCTCAATCTTTTACATATATACATGAACCCATGAAATTTTCCTGCTTTTTGCAAATTAGTTTTAATTTCCAAAAAATTGGAGTTACAGAAGAAGTTCAAAAAGTTTCAATCAATGGGTTAATCATTTTTATATAGCTTGGAACTTACGGAAACTTTTGGTTATTCATTTTGAAGTTCATTTCGTTCCGTGTTGTCCAGAAATATTACCAGTGCCATTATTAATGTTATTACTAGTTAATTGCTACTTCATCTATAAAGTATCTGATGTATGCTTTTGTAACACTTCTGTGTTCCTTTGCAGGAGTGGAAACTACTAGGCATTTCTTGTTAGAGTGGCTTAGCTATACATGTAGATATATACCTGTTGGCCTTTTAGATGTCATTCCACAACGGTTGAACTGGCGGCCACCCTCCTACTTTGGTCGTGATGATCTTGAGACACTAATGTCATCTGATTCTGCAGCGGACTGGGTAACGTCAATGCCTTCTAATACAAGTAATCTAAATTATTTGGTGCTTCACATTGGTGCATAATATTTTAATATACACTTTTTGGCAGATTCGAATATCTGAGATGTTGCTGGGTAAGGTTCCTGATGGCTTCACATTTGCACCAAAGCACAAATCCAATGCATATGACCGAGCAGAAAATGGCTGACTTTTTGTGTTAATCAAAATTTCATGGGTGAACTTGACAATGGTGTCAACCTTTCTAAATTTTCCGGTTGATTCGTTAATCTTGCTAATGCTGGAAGCAAGTTATGGCATACCACCTTTCTATTTTCACTAGGCAATTTTAAGTGTTCCTAATTTTTTAGAAGAAAAGGTAGGGGCCCCCAGACTTTTGTTGTCAACATTTATAGTTATCTTGAAGGGGAGCAGGGTTCTATCTCTGCAAAATTTGTGGCTCATGAGTTGTAATTTACTATAATATACAATTTATTCGTAGAATATTTTGAGGCAAGTGTAATTGTAGTTTTAGATGGTGGGCGTGGTTGCTTAACAGTACCTGACACAATATTTTACTCTCTTTGTGCCTTCCCAAAACTTGGTCGTAATTGAGTTGGGCAAGGCATCTAGAAGAGGCTGATGTTTTATGCAACTAAGCAAGTTTATGCATTTATTCAACAATTGGATTGATTTTCAACAATTAGGTAGAAGATCAAAGACATTTCAGGGCACTATAAGTTTAGCAAGATGAGGACAAAAATTACATTGTCTTGATATTCATTGGTCTATTAACAACTAAAGACAAGCCCCATAATTAGATCAAGTTTTCCTGCAAAATTGAAACGAGCCAACGAAACTGAGTAAGCTCTAAAGTTCGGAACTCAGTTCATCCAAGAAAAGAGATTAAAATAATAACAATAATAATAATAATTCTGTATTCGGATGTGTCATGCACTTCAACCACACGGGAAACTCCTAAGCTTCTTGTGTTGAAGCCAAAAAGGCATCAATGCTGTAATTTGGAGGTATTGTAGGCAATGAACTCATCATGCCGGGATGAATCACCTTGGTTCTCATTCAGACTTCGAGGTCCTTGCACCCAACCGCCATCAATGGATTCAATGCTTCCATTCAACCCATCATCCATAAAATCACCAACTCTTTTCACCTTAACCTCTCTTGGCTTAACTGGATAATTCCCAGAGAAGCAAGCATAACAAAAAGCTGGAGAATCCTTCGCCAACAACTTCCTCAAGCTGTCAAAAGGCAAAAAAGCTAGGGAATCACACCCAATAAAGTCCCTAATCTCCTCAGTACTCATCCTGTTGGAAATCAGCTCCTCAGAACTTGGTGTGTCCACTCCATAGTAACATGGTGCAATGATGGGTGGGCTCGCAATTCTCATATGAACCTCCTTAGCCCCCGCCTCCTTAAGCAACCTAACAATTTTAGATGAAGTAGTTCCTCTGACAATTGAGTCATCCACAACCACAACTCTCTTCCCCTCCAATACTCCTCGGACAGGTGAGAGCTTAAGCTTGACACCAAAGTCTCTAATCTTCTGTGAAGGTTCAATGAAAGTCCTGCCCACATAATGTGACCTTATCAAACCCTGTTGAAATGGTACCCCAGCTTTTGCTGCATAACCAAGTGCAGCCACCACCCCAGAATCTGGGACTGCAATCACAACATCACAGTCAACAGGAGCCTCAGCAGCAAGTATTTCTCCAAAAGCATGCCGAGACTCGTAAACAGACCTCCCAAAAACAATTGAATTAGGCAGTGCAAAATAAATATGCTCAAAGATGCATTGTTTAGGTTCAGGGTGAGGCATCAAACAAAGTGACTGTACCCCATCTTTATCCACTACCAAAACTTCCCCAGGATAAACCTCTCTTTCATACGTAGCCTCAATTAAGTCCAGTGCACAGGTCTCTGATGCAAACACCACTGCTCCATTACTCCTCCTACCCATCACCAATGGTCTAAAACCAAAGGGATCACGAACAGCCACAAGCTTATCCTCAGTCACAAACACCATAGAATAAGCACCCGCAAGCTTCTCACAAGCATCAACAATCCTCAAAAAGAAAGGCCTTGCTTTTGATATCGCAATCAAATGAAGAACAACCTCAGTATCTGAACTAGTATTGAAAATTGAACCATTATCTTCAAGCATGGCTCTTAAAGTTTTATAATTGACTAAATTTCCATTATGTGCTACCCCAACAGAGCCAAACCTATACCCAGCAACAAAAGGTTGCACATTTTTAAGCATAGAACTACCAGCAGTTGAATATCTAACATGACCAATAGCCATATCACCAGGTAATTGATCAAGTTTAGACTCATTAAACACCTCAGAGACTAAACCAACACCAGTAATAGTTTGAAGAACGTTATCATTCACAGCAACAATACCTGCACCTTCTTGACCACGATGTTGCAGTGCGTGTAACGCTAAATAGCACAAACGAGAGGCTTCAGGGTCGCCATAGATGCCCACAACACCGCACTCTTCACGGGGCTTATCGTCATCGTCATCACCAAAGCTTACAAAACGGTTATCTGGGTGCTTTTCATCACCGGTAAAGAATCCAGATATGGGGTTTTTGGAGAAAACAGCAAAGTCAGCTTTGTGGGATTGTTGTTTGAGGGATAAAAGAGAGGGCTTTCGCAGGGTTTTGGAGAAGAGAGAAACAGGTGCTTTCTGGGTTTGTTTAGGGTTTGAAGAGAGAAATGAAGGGAGGTGGTAGATGCCAGTGGCGGCGTCAGTGGCGGTGCTGGCAGCCATGGAAGTAAATACAGAGTATTTTTGGAGTAAAAAAAACGGAACGGTGGGAAAAAACAGAGAGAAGGGAAATTTAAGTCGTTCTAGGTTTTTGGGGTTGTGAGGGAAATATAAGTTGCGTTAGGATTGTGTCACCTTTTGGTCTCTTTCTTTTCTCAATACTACTTTCTTATTGGACTGTATTTTTAGTAAACTACTATGATAATTTGTTTTTATTTTATTTAATATGCCTAAATGAGATTTTATAATTATTAATAAAAATAATGTCTTTTTTTCCTTTTGGGAATATTGATATCCTTGCTTTGTTGTCATAAAGATATTGGTGATTTTTTTATGAAAATATGTGTTTCGATTCGATGGTTGAAACTTATTATCCAAGAATATTATCATATTTTATAAGATATATTGGAATAAAATAGCCTAAAATTGAAAGCATAAAGTATACGAGTTAAGATGCTTACGTGAATTTTAAGACAAATTTAAACATATTTATAATCTTAAATAATAATTATTTTAATAAACTTTTAATAATATAAATATATTAGACAAATTCAATATAATATATTTTTTAAAATTTTAATTTTTTTAATTTAAACATAATTTATTATATGTTTATGTTACCGAGATGATACTTTTTCTCGATATTAAAACTTTCTTTTAGTGTATTTAATTTATTACCATGTTTCCAACTTATGATATGGTAATGAAATGTAAGGTTATATACACAAAACTACTATATTTTATTTTCTCAAAATAGAACATAAATTGATGCATGAATCTAGAGAATTTTTTATCCTACAATTACGTTGTTCCAAATCCTTCCATAATAACTTTTGTGATATATAGCCGAAGCTTTATATTAAAAAGATATAGTTTTTGGTCTCGGTTGTTTCGAATGTATCAAGTTTTTTTTTTTTTGGCCAAATGATTTATTTTCACCCAAGGTTTTTGTAAATGACAAGTTTCTACTACAAAGCTTAAAAAAAAAAAATCAAATATTCATTCGTTGATCAAAGTTAATCATTAAATTTAATTAGTTAAATGATTATTTTTGTTTTTTTGAATAAAAATTAAATTAATTAATTTTTAAAATTTCTTATTGTTATTTTTTATTAAATTTTATTTTAATATTAATATTATATATTTTTATAAAAGACATTTTGGTCTTTTCAAAAAAAATGTTAAAATATTAAAAGAATGATGGGTATTTGACTTCTTAAAACTTTTTAGGTGGGATTTGTTAGTTAAGGAAACCTTGGGTGGAAATTAGTCCTTTGGCCTTTCTCTTTTAAAGTTTCCATCATGCTCATAAAGGAGAGGGGGAGAAAGGGCTCCTCCTCCTTAAGTTATAAAAAAAATTCACTCAAGCATTGGTAGTGTGATTTACATAAGGTTAGACATAAAAGGATATAAATAACATATTCTCATTCAAAATCTAACCCTAAATTAACCTGATAGAAAGGTGAATTTGAATTTTGACAGGAACAAAAAAAAAAAAAATAATAATTATGTAGAAATAGGTTTCAATAATTTTTTATTATGCGATTAATTGTGTTGGCAACGTTACAATTTGTATGATTACAAAGAGTCTCAACATTTCTTCTAGTAAGAAGAGAAAATTAGAAAATAAGTCGAATCTCATTTGACATAAAAGGTTTGACATTTGAATCTTGAAATAAATTTTTTGTTAGTAAATTTCAAAGTGAGTGTTTGTCCGTTCATATTGTGTTCACGTAGAAAGAAAATCAAAATTATATGCTTGTCAAAGTCATTTTCAAGAACCTTAATGGCTCGTGTGTATGGAGAACCCATGACAAAAAAAAATTTGTTATTTATGCTATCAAAGGGTGAAAGGGGTTTTAAGCCAAACTTTGGGTGGGAATATGTAATTCTGTCCGCATCTAAATATCTTTTCTCTAATTCAAAGTTTGATTGTTGTAATGGTCATATAAAGGTTTGCTCAGTCCAAGATTTGGGCCACAACTTAATGAATATTTTGACCAAGAAATAATTTAATTTTCGGAATTTATAATTTATAGGTGATGGGATTGGAGATACAATATAATATAAAAGGCTTCTCCACGCCCACAAGAAAATGAAGTTGGCCTTCTATTATGATTCATCCTGTCCAGTGGGATTTGAAATGACTTTTCTGTCACAACTTGCTTCTTATTTAATGGAATTTTTGTAGTCATGGTCGCAACTTGTGGCTCAGAAAAGGAGAGGTCAAATGGCACAAGCCAAGCAACCTTTGCATGCACGGATTCTTAATGTAAAGACCATACTGGATATACTTCTTTGAACAATGTCCACCACTTCATCACACTACACACAAAGACATATATATATATATATATATATATATATATATATATATATATATATATATATATATCTTCATCAATTTCTTAGAAGTTTTTTGTGTTGAAAAGGAAAAGAATAAATTCAATTCACACAAGTAAAGAAATCAATAAAAAATAGGGAAAGGTGTTGATTCTTTCCACATATTTTATTGAATGAAATAAGGAAAGAATCATATGGGCAATCTTGAATGCTTAATTTCAACACTCCCCCTCAAATTGGGTAAAAAATGTTGATCATACCCAATTTAGAGTCTAGTTTTCAAAGTTTGTTTGCAAAAGCGCCTTCGTGAGAATGTCAATAATTTAAACTCGAATAGAGGCTTAAGATAATATAGACACTTCATTTTAACCCAATTAAACGTTCTTCAATGATGATAACTTACAATGGTTTTTATGTGAGACTTTAAAATGATACCTAAGACATATAGACTGAGAACGAAAAATGAACTTATTGTGAATGACTAAACCTAGCAATTAGAATTCTTAAAATACCTATTAAGTTCAAAATACCCACTAGGATTAGATTCAACCCATTTCTAAGTTCATTTTAATTAGATAATTGGATTTAAATAGGACAAGTGATAATTAGGATAATTAGATTTAATAAGGATAATTATTATTGTTAGATTTAAATAATTAGGATGGTTAGATTTAAAGATGATCATTAGAGTAATTAGAATAATTAGATTCAAATAATTAGTTTTAAATGGGATAATTAGATTTAACTAGGAATTAAGCTAATTAAAGGATTAATTTAATCAGGATAATTTAATTAGATTAATCAAAATATTAAATTAATTAGGATATTTAAAATAGGATAATTAGAATTAGGATAAATTAAATTAATCAAATAATTTGGATAATATAATAAGTAAGAAAAATAATTAAAATAATAAGATAATTAAAAAACTAATTTAATAAAAAAATATATAAAATAAAATTGTTAAATAATTAAGATAATTAAAATTTAAATTTAAATAAATCTAATCCGTAAGAAGTACGCCTAAAAGCGGATTCCAAATACATTGACGGAGAAAATTGAAGAGGAGGGAGAAGATTTTATGTGACGGGAGGCCTTGAGAAACTGAAAATTTTCAAACCCGGAACCCTTTGAGCCTGACATTTTAGTTATTGAATATTGTTTGTTTGTGCAACAGTTTGGTTATTATCTTCAGTTTAACTTCTGAGAGGATTCTCTTGAATAAACAAAATAAATAAACAAACAAATAAATAAATAAATAAATAAATATATATATATATATATAGGGGTTAAAAAATAGGTTCTGTATATAATATATGCACTGTATAATTATATGTATATTTTTATATATGTATGTCAATATATACGTTATGTATATTATATAAGTACAGTATATAACCATATGTGTATTTGATATATGTGTGTTAAAATATGTGTTCTGCATAATATATATGTACTGCATATAATATTTGATGCATGTGTATATTATACATGAATTATTCTATGTATAAAATATACATAAATTGTTTATACTATATATATTTATTATATAAATTATGTGGATTATGTAAACTATGTATTTTATATAGATTTTATATATATGTAAATTATAAATTCCGTATATATAAATAAATATTTCTTATATATGCTATATTAATATTTTACATGATAAGTAGATATTCTATAAACTAATATATTACGTGTTTGTAAGTGTATATATAATAAATATCCTATATTTTTATAAAAATAACTTATATATATATATATATATATATTGCTTTTATATTTATATTATAGATGATTTATTTTTATATGTATTATCTCGCATGATAATTAAAACGAAATCTAATTAAACTCAATAATACTTCTAACAAGTAAACTACGATAGTATAGGTTGATCTTTAGACTGGATAATATAGGTGTATAATACATTTTTATTGTCGTACCTGACTCTTTGAACCTAACCATTGAGCAAGTGAGGAAAGTTGGATTCTCTTCTAGAGATCTACAAGTTGTCCGTTCTCACTTACTAGTATTTTTCCGAGGCAATCATTGAGTAGTAACTTCTTAGACTTCATAACTGGTCATAAACTCATTATGCACTCCTCTTAACCATGCTTAATGTGGTTAAACAATAGTAGCAAGTTTGTCATAATATGGTGCAACAAAAACCGACATCATAGATAATGAGATGATAGTGGACTCCACATTTTCCTTAATAAAATGGTAATCTATCTCAATGTCTTTAGTTTAGTCATGATGAACTGGATTTTTTACAATGTTGATAGTCATTTGATTATTACCAATAATATTCAAAAGTCATTCATTGGATAATAGTAATTAAGATAGAAATCTCTTTAACCATATAACTTTACAAATTCCAAGTGTCATCGCTTTGAATTTTGTCTTGCCATTGCTTGTTTCTTGCTTCACCAAGTAACCATATTTCCCAAGACACATGAGCAGTATCCAATGGTTGATCTTTTATCAACAAATGGTTCGACCCAATGAACACTAGTAAAAATAGTGATATCTCTATTATCAAAGTTTTTAAGGAGAATACTCTTCCCTAAGGTCATTTTGAGATATTTAAGGATTCTATTTACTACTTCAAGGTAATCTCTTCTAAGACCATTCATTGATTGACTTACCATATTAACTAGAAATTCAATATCTGGTTAAGTATGCAAAAGGTAAATTAATTTTCCTACAAGACATTGATATCTACCCTTGTCAAATGGTGGACTTTTTTGGTTGATTTCTAACTTTTTATGGATTCCATAAGGGTTTCAATAGGTTTACATCCAAGCGTCCATGTTTCTTTAAGAAAATCCAAAACATATTTGTGTTGGGAAACACTAATACCCTTCTTTGACTCAGTAACCTTTATCATTAGAAAGTACATAAGATATCTAAGGTCTTTTATCTTGAATTCTTTGTCTAGGACCTTTTTTAAGTTAAGAATTTCTTCTTCATCATCTCTTATAAGGACAATGTCATCAATATAAATGATGAGAATAAATTTTTTACCCTTGGGAAATACCTAATGAAGAGTGTGTGATCAGTCTAGCATTAAAAGTGTTCATAATTTTTCATGGCCTTTGTAAATCTGTCAAACCAAGCCCTTAGTGATTGCTTAAGTCCATCAAGTTTCTTTTTTAGTGATTGCTTAAGTCCATCAAGTGACTATTTTAATGTAAGGATATTAATAGGATTAACCTGGTTGTTCTAGTCTAACAGAATCTCCATAAAGACTTCTTCCTCAATATCTCCATTTAAGAATGCATTTCCAGCTGATTAAAGGGCCAATCTACGTTTAATACTATTGATAAAAGCAATCTATTAAGTTTCATAATTGGTGTAAAAGTTTCTTGGTAGTCAACCTCATAGGATTGAGTAAATTCTTTTATAACCAATTCTGCTTTATACTTGTCTATACTCCCATATGGTTTGTGTTTAAGGGTAAAAATCCATTAGCACCTAACTGTTTTCTTTTTTTTTTTTTTTGGTAGACTAGTTAATTCCCAAGTTTCAATTTTCTCTAATGCTCTAATTTCTTTCTTAACTACAACCTTCCACTTTTGGTGTTTTAAAGCTTCATAGATTTTGTTAAGAATATGAGCAATGACAAGTTTAATAGTGAATCCCTAAAAATATGGATACAACCTTCATAAGTGTAAGATCCCCTATTAGATGTTACAATACTGCTAGTATTTATTTATTATATAAAAAACTATATTATATTATTTTATTTCTTACTACCTGAAAATCATTATCGGTCATATCCAACAGGAAACCCTACATAAAACTATACTAAAAACATATGCAATACAAAAGTTTATAAAATAAGTATGGTGGAAAGCTAAAACCCACTGTACAGTATCCTGAATAAGACTCATATTTTATTATTAATACTAGTATATGAAAATACAAGTGATACTGTACATCCCATATGCATGAGCAATATAAGCATGCGAGTCAACATGCTATGTACTGAAAACTGAATACATACATACATACATATATATACGAAACTGAAAACCTCGGGTAAGAACATGCTCAAGCTGTATCCCACTCATCAGCCACCTCGTGCTTCAAGCTCAGCTCCCCAAAACACCAACTTGTAAGAAAGGAAACTGAGGGGGATGAGTGACAAATCACTCAGTAAACATCTCCTACCTCTACCATCAGGTAGACACGAAACTGATACTTATCTGGCTAGCTACTAAGCTGATGAACTTAACTAAGTTCTCTGATAGCCTACTAACTTCTTCTCTTATCTTATTCTCTGTTTCTTTCTTTAATGCTTTCTTGCTTTGGTTCTATTTTATTGTTAATCTGATTACTAGTTTAATAGATTCTACTTTACCTATAACTAGTTTGACTGTTTATCTGATAATCTCAACTGAGTTCATTCTGATCTGGTAGAATATTCTTCTTTAGTTAACTTATTATTCAAACACTGCTTCATGTTGTGTCGTAAATACGTATATGAGAGTATACATAAATAACCCAAAATGAAGAGAAATCCGAGCGGTCTAACTTGACTCACTAAGCTCTCTTTCTGATATTCATTATCTTTTCTCTTTTACTACTCTGCTATAGGTTTATTCTGTAAACATGTTCATTATGTTATATATATGTAATATTCTATACTAGCTTTTCTTCTAGTATTTCATATTTTGTCTGTATTACTGGTTATCAGATTATCTGATAATTTCTCTGTTTCGCTTGTTATTCTGTCATGTGTTGTCACATGACTCTCATGTATTCTAAACATTTACTGTTTTACTATTTTTCACTGATTAATTATAAACTGAATCACGTTTTACTGCGTATGTCATATGGAAATGACATGTCATGATATATATTGAAATCATATCTAGGCCTTGGTCTGTTTACTGAAATCATTTTTCTGAAAACTGTATACTGAAATATTACTATTGAATCTGAAGATCCTAAAATAACTAAAAAGTTGTTATAACAACTACTGAAACACTAAAAACTATATCTGAAAATCATATATGAAAACTGTGCTACGCAGACTGATGAATATATGAATTCAATACCCTGACCATATGAGTTTCCTATTCAAACACGTGCTAGAAACTGTCTACACACGTGATACCACTGAATCTAATATCGAAACTGAACATCTCGCTCTATATACTGATATCTAATCCTCAGATCATCAAACCCTAAGCTACTAATTGAGCACACCAGCATATGCCGATATATAGTGGCTAGTAATGAGTATATAACTTTTGATGCTATCTAGTATACTGAAACTCATAGATGCCCCTTCGTATTCACCCCTAAAATCGATGTCTGGATCATATTTTTCTACTGAAAACATATATTCGGATCTTTGGATCTATTTATGAAAATATTGTATGACATGTCATGTCATGTAATGCATTTCATACATGATAATTATCATTTCTTTTCTTCTAATTACTTTCTATGCAGATATACATCTATTATAGTTATGTTCTATGTATACTTAATGTTATACTATTTCTGTAACTTATTAAGCTCATTAATAAGTTCCATGTAACTTTTCTGAGTTTTGTTATATTCTGTCACTATATCTATCAGTTTACTTTATTAGATCTTTCATACTATTGTTAATTCTACTTCTGTTCCTTTTTGTACAGTTTCGATCTTTGTTTCCCGCATATGTATACATATATATACATTTACTGTATTTGTCACTGTTTTACTATTTCTATTTGTAATAGCCTGAGGTTAGAATGACTTTTCTAGGCCTTGAATCGGGGTTAGAAGAGAGATTTCTCAGTTAGGAATCAGTTTTAGTAAGATAGGAGGGTAGAATGACCTTTTGTTGGCTTTATATATAGCTTGTGAAAGGAGCACAACCGTGCATCTTTGGACACACACCCGTACATCCTTTTCTCGCCATGCACGCCCCTGAATGTTTACTGCATACCCGTGAATTCTTGCTGGTATATAAACCAATGTTTTCTCTCTGCCAGTTTCAGCTAGCTTTTTCTTTCATTTTTCTCTCCAACTAACCCTAATCTTTTGAGAGGGAGATCAGCCAGCTTTAGTAGCCAATCCAGCCAAGATTCAACCAGTCTTTAGTGGCTCCAGGTAAGTATCCCCTTACCTTTCTCCTGTTTCCCTGGGTTTGTGTTTCATTGGTTGGGTTATTTCAATGATTGAAGCATGTTTCTAGTTTAATAGCAGTGTATGTTACATGCTTGTATGTTTAATTGAAGTTTGATGAGTTTAGGTTGAGTTTTGGTGTTGATCTTGCGGGTTTTAACTGTAGGTGTCGAAATAGCGTAAGATGCACACCCGTGAGTTTATGCACATACACCTATGTATTCTGGTTTTAGCAAGGTCACGATTGTGTATATGAGTCATGTATGATCAGCTTTTAGAAAGGGTCATGACTATACGCCTGAGGGGCATGGCCTTGCGTGAGCTAAGTGTGAGATTTTAGCTGAGAATTCCAAAACCTAGCATGGTTGGGCTGCACGACTGGTACACGACCCTTGCACTTAGCTCACGCAAGGCCATGCCCCTCAGGTGTAATTTAGTGATAAATTACAATTAGAAAACAAAAATAAAGACAAAAATAGAAAGAGAATAGAAACAGGAAAAACAGAGACAAAACTGGTAGAAACATAATAGAACACATAACTTATTAATGAGCTTAATAAGTTACAGAAACAGTACAATAGTAAGATAAACTATAATCCGAAAGAAAAAAGAATTGATAAGATAACATGCATGAATAGCATCATTCAACATAACATGCTAAACAGTGTTTTCAGAAAAGGGATCAAGTGATCCATTTGCATCAGTTTTCAACATTAAGGCCCAATGTTCGGGTTAGTTAGTAAAAGTGAATTCGAGAGGACATCTATGAGATTTCAACTTTCTAACTTCAGTCAAATTGGTTAGATTTCAGCTTACTGGTCCGATGACTGGTATGGTAGGATATTTCAATTTACTAGCACTTCGCTGGTATAGTTCAACCCACATGGTCAGGATGTCGAATCCTTGTATTCATCAGTCTGATCAGCATAACAGGTATCTTCAGATATAGAGATTTCAAAAACAGTTTTATTCAGTTTTTTAGTGTTTTGGATCTTCAGATCCTAATAACAAATTTTTAGAAAGATGTTTTTAGTAAATAGGCCCAAGGGTAAATAACATGATTTCAGTATACCATGATACATATTACAGACATGAAAAAGTATACAGACAGTAAGACTAGAAACATGTAAGAAGAGAAATAAAGACTAGAAACATGTAAGAAGAGAAATAAAAGAAAGATTAAACTGCACAATATATGTCAGAAGTAAAGAAATAAAAAAGTATAACTAATCCTAAGAGAACTCAAGAGTACTCTACGTCTCAGAAATTAATAAATGCTAAAAGAGGATCAAAAGAAACTTTTAGGCTATCAGGAACTTAGTTAAGTTCATCTAGATAGCAGTTAGCCAGTCAACATCAGCTTAGTCTAGAGCCTACTCGAAGGTAGAGATAGGAGATGCTTACTGAGTAATTTGTCACTCATTCCCCTTAGTTTCCTTTCTTATAGGTTAGTGTTTTGGGGAGTTGAGCTTAGAGCACGAAATGACTGGAGTGTGGGATATGACTTGAGTGGGTTTTCACCCGAGTTTTCAGTTATATATATGTATGTACATATGTTTAATTTTCAGCAGATAACATGTTTGTGGCTCACATGCTTTGTATTGCTCTTGCATTTGGAATGTACAGTATCCTCTACATTTTCAGATATTATTATTATATAGTAAATATGAGTTTTATTTTAGGATACTATATAGTAGGTTTTTGTTTCCTATCATATATTTCTAATTCAGCTTTCGCATAATTTCAGTAAGTAGTCAACGTAGGTATATTTCGGTAAAAAAAAAAGAAATTTGGTTTACAATAATATATAGCAGGCGGGGTTTTACACTGTTACAGTGTGTATAAACTGTATTTGTTGTTGTTTTCCTGTTTCTATCTGTTTTCTAATCATAAGTTGTTTTTGAATTCTATTACGTTTCTCGTAGGTACAACTGAATTCTCTGTGTCTCTTCCTTCTTTATACTTATTCTTATTCATCATTAACTGTTTCATGTGTTATTCAACTTAAAATATTCAATTAACTGCTTTATTATTGAAATTCTACTAAAAGGGAAAGAAAGTTCTCATTTTCACTAGGCACACAGGCGTGCACTATCGGACACATGGACGTGCATAAGCCTGCATGGGCCGTGTGTTAGTCGTGCAACCCAATCGTGCTAGGTTCTGAAAATTCTGCTTAATTCTCTTATTCTGCTAATGCACGACCGTAACCCTCAAGCACACGATCGTAACCCTACTAAAATCAAATCGTGCATGACTTGCATACACGATTGTGGCCTTACTAAAATTAAGAATGCACGGGCGTGCATACACAAATGCACGGGCATGCATCCTGCTCTGTTTCGACACCCATGGCCGAAACACGTAAGATCACCACTAAAACTCAACCCAAATCTCATCAAACTTCAATTAAACATACTATAACATACAAGCATACAACATATACTGCTATTAACACATTTTCCCCATCATTCATAGTCAAATCATACTAACATCTCTCTAAACCCTTAAACATACACACACATGTATCAAGGGAACTAAACATGCTTATACTTCCAGATTTCTCATCTGTTTCATCATTATCATTTCATAAACATGCTAACACACTGTAAACATGATTTTATAACTGAATTAACTCAACCAAGGAAACATAAACTCTGGAAACAGGAAGAAGGTAAAAAGATACTTACCTAGAGCTGCTAATGACTTCTATCTCTCTATCTCTAGCTGAATCTTGGCTGGATTGGTGTAGTATCCCGGTTTTTCTAGAAAAACCCTTAGGGATAGAGTTGTAGGGTTAGAAAATAAGACCAGGAATAGGGTGGGGCTCTTGAGGAGTTCAGGGCTGAGATAGTAGTTTTCCAGAGCCGAGTGGCCTTCGTATGATTCCTTTAGGGAGGTTTTAATCATGCGAAGCGCGGGAAATGAATTTTTATTCATTTTCCCTGGTGCACTCCCGTGCACTGTGCCCTGCACGCCCGTGCAGGTGGATAACAGGAGAGAGAGACGGGAGATTTATTAGCTTCTCACCCAGCTTTTCCCATTTCTTCAGCTCAGTTTCTTTGTTCTCAGCAGCTCCCAGCCCTAGATCAGATTTCCAACTTCCAGCAGCTCTCCATCCAGTTAGAGAGATCAGAGATTAGCTTGAGAGATAGTTTACAGCAGCCATGGCAAGAGGTAAGTGTTTCTTACTCTCTCTTTCAGTTTCCCAGCTTGTTTGATGTTGATGGAAACGTGTGTTTCTATTTCCAGCTTGAGATGCCATGTTGTGTGTGTATATGATGAAAAGATGATGATTATATGTTGATTGAGATGTTTATTTTCCACCCATGAACATGCTTGCTTTGCTTGTGTGTGTTGGTGAGAGAAAAGGTAGATTTTAATGGTGGATTCAGTAGGAATTGATGAATGATGAAATTGATGCATGCTATGTGCTTATTGAGTTGCCATTGATGCATGTTTCCAGTTAATTTCAGTTTGAATGAGAAATGGATGTGTTTGGATGGGTTTCCTGCTTTCTCCAGGTTACTGCTCGTGTTGCAGAACCAAGTACACGCCCGTGTGTCCGCAGACACACGCCCGTGTGGCTGGATTTCTGCAAGAGCATGCCCGTGTGCACGAGGTCCACACGGCCAGGATTTACAGGGGCACGATCGTGTGTCCTGAGGGACACGACCGTGTGTCCGTTCTATACGTGTTTCAACCCATATTTTTCAGAGGAGAGCAGGGCCAGACACACGACCGGGGCACAGTCCCGTGAGTCTGGGCACACGCCCGTGTGCTTTGCTTGGCACGACCGTGTGTCTCTCCTGCACGATCGTGTGCTTGGCCCACACGCCTGTGCGTCCGCCAGATTTTCCAGAAAAAGGTAGAATTTGACTTCTAAAGGTTTGGTAATCCATCCAAAGGCTAAATGACATCAGATAACAACGAATTCAGATAAGAAAGGATGCATGAGCATACCAGAGCATACCATGTAGTCTGAAAGAGGATCCAGGGATCTGATTTCAGTAGTTTTTAGCATTCAGAACCCAATGTATGGGTTACAGTTTAGGGTGAACTCGAGGGGGCATCTGTGAGACCCAGCTTTCTGACACCAGTCAGACTGCTCAACAGTATTTCAGTTTCATCTTTCTAGCCAGTAGCTAGAATGTTCAGCCCACTTGGCCAGGATGTCGAATCCCTGTGTTCATCAGCCTGATCAGCAGAGCAGGTACCTTCGGGTACAGTTATAGACTCAGATGCATGCATCATTATCAGTTTTAGTTTCCAGTTCAGCATGACATGACATTCACATCATGGCATGACTAATCAGATAATCAGAAATCAGTAATCAGATAACAGTTAATCCAGAATAATCAGTTTTAGCGCCAGCAAGCGACTAGATGTATGGATAGGGCCGAGGCCAAGATTCAGTGTGTGTTTGTGTGTGCTTGTTGCTTGCTTGGGCGGGGGAAGTAAGGAAATGCTTACTGGGTGATCTTTATCACTCATCCCTTTCCTTCTTCCTTCATTTTCAGGTTAGTTTGCTGCTGGCGAGGAGCGGGTGGATCGAGGCTTGCGAGAGGGGACCCCACACACACTTTCCAGATGTATTTTATTTCAGTTGGCCTGTGTGGTCTTGTATGTATTTCATGTATATTTCCAGAACAGTGTAAAGCATAGTAATATATATGAAAAGCCATTACGGGCTCATTGTATATTTGTTTCAGTTTCAGCTTCCGCTTATGTACAGTAGCAGCAGTAGGGTTTTCTTTTTCGTAGGATTCCCGTCTCGGGTACCCAATTTCCAGTTTATTGAATAAAAGAGATTTATTCTTCAGCAGCAGGGGTACTTGAGGCGGCGGGTCTTACAATTGGCTGCTAAAAGCTGACTGATCTCTCTCTCAATTGATTAGGGTCAGTTGGAGAGAAAAGGAAGGGAAAATGGATAAGAAACTCGCTGAAACTGGCAGAGGAAAAAAATCTGACTTTATATACCAGTAGGCATGCACGAGCATACATAGTTAGATGCACGGGCATGCATGACGAGAAAGGGACACACGGGTGTGTGTTCAGAGACGCATGGTCGTGCTCATTCCACAAGCTGTATATAATACCAACAAAAGGCCATTATACCTTCCTAACTCACTGAAACTGATTCCTAACTGAGAAATCTCTCTTATAATCTCGATTCAAGGCCTAAAATGACCATTCTAACTTCGGAATGTTACAATAAGAGAGATAGTCAGAGATAGGATGTTAAGGATTACAAGTGGTTAGATTCAAATCAAATATATTCAAGTTCGTTTTTTAATTTAGTTCAAACAAATTCGAAACAAACTATTTAAACCCCCTAAATACGAACACAAATCTAAACTCAAATTAAAAATTTCTTAACTATATTTTATTAACTTTAATTTTTTAATCAAATATAAATACTTTTACATTTCTAATGAATCATAATAAATATGTTTATATTTTTAATAAATCATAATACATTTTTTTATTATAAATAAATAAAATTTGCTACAATAACGAATTGAATATGAACCAAGCTTTAGAATTTAAATCCAAATCCAAATTTCATTGTAAAAAAATTCAATTAATACGAATATAAACACAAATATATATATATATATATATATATATATATATATGCATTCAATTCGACTTGAATCTAACACAACCCTCACCCCTTTTCTCAGAGCTATTGGCAAATTAAGATCATCGTCACTAGATATTCATGAATTGTATCATTACTACTGTGATTCACTTAACTTTCATGGACTTTTATATTTGGTTCGAACTCTTGATTTTGCTGGGTGTGTATGGGTATCTCTAACCCTTTCTTAGAAGACGAAACATTATTGTTTGTGAGGGTTGTGTCTGATATGATCTATTCCTCAAGTGGATTTATAATGAAAAAAATTAGAGGTGTTAGAAAGAATTCAATGGTGGTACAATTTTCCGAATGTTGATATTCTTGTACAATTTCTCTTTGCCCCCAAATATTAGATTTAGGATAAAAGGGTTGATTATAAAAAAAGTTACATCTAAGGAGATAAAAAATTGACCCTTTTTTTTGTGAGTAACAGTTAAACCCCTTCTAAGTAGGAGAATATTCAAGGAAGACATATTGTGCCTCTTTTGAGTAAGTAATATTTATAGAAGACAACATTTTTCGGAGGTAGGGTCAAGTTTACTTTGATGGGAATGATTGATATGAACAAATGTATAATCCTCAAATACTTTTCATAGGGATATTAGAAACTAGTCGAGAATTCGAAAAAAAAACTCAAGTAGTTTTTGATATAGAGTGTTGAATTTAAGGGTATTAACGGGGATTCGATTAATAAGAAAAGTGGATATGAGGATGGTTTCGCTAAAAAATGTTTGGGAAAGTTGTAACAAGCATAACAAACCTAGCTACTTCTAATATATGGCTATTTTTTTTCTACTACACTATTTTGTTATGGTGTTTCAATACATGAGTTTTGATGGATTATCCTATGGTGTAACAGATAATTTTCAAGGTGTGTGGAAAACTACTTTTTGGCATTGTTGATCTTAAAGATTTGAATTTTACAATCAACTTGAGTTTGGATCGTGTTATGAAATAAAAGTCAACAGAAAACCAAAATCAAACCAGAATCATTAAGTACCCAAAATTGATGGTACCCAAAACTAAAACCTAAACATTATATAGACCATAACTAAATTGAATTGGGATTAGGTACTTGAAACCAGAATCAGGATATCAGTTTCAGTTATGAAACATGTTGTCACAGGTTTTGGTTTTGGTTCCAAAAATGTAGGAATCAAAATGGTTTCAATTTTAGTTCTAGTTACTATATTTTTGGTAGGGTACCCATACCCGTTCACCCCTATTATAAAAGTTTTGAAATATTTTCCGAACCTCATACTTTTGTTTCACAAGGAATACCTATGCAACCCTAGAGTAATCATCAACAAATGATACAAATCATTTAGAACCAATGACATTTTTAACCTTGGAAGGACCTTACACATCATTGTGAATGATGTAAAAAAGGACTAGATAATTTGTACAAAACTTTTTAGGTATGAGATACAAACATGCTTTGATAATTGACAAATTCTACATTAGAACAACGTTGGGTTTTTGTGAATAAAAAAAAGAAGGGAAAAGTTTGGCCAAATATCTAAAGTTTGGATGTCCTACGCGATAGTGCCATAACATAATTTCATTATCATTACTTAAGATAGAAGATACAAGGCTTTTTAGTTCATAGTTAATTTGATATTTATTTCCAATATATACCTTCTTAGAAGATAGAGTCCAACACATATTTTAGCACTACCAATCGTCTTCCTCATATTCAAGTTTTGAAAAATATAAGATTGTGAGAAACATTTAGTGATACGATTTAGGTCTTGAGTAAGTTTGCTAGTAGACAATAAATTGTACTAAAGATATATAACCAAAAGCACTTTGTAAAGTGTGAGGTTCTTCATAAGGTACATTGTACCAAATCTTGTAACTTTATAAAGAGTTTCATATGTTATCTTGACCGAGAAATTGTATGGACAAGGCTTAAAGTTTTGAAAGATACTTGCATTTCTTGTCATATGGTCTAAAACACTTGAATCAACAATCCAAGATTCTATTTTATTATTATGCACATAAAAGACATTAATGCAACTACTTGTTTGAGCAACAAATTCGATGGAAATAACAAATTTTGTGTCCATGATAAAAGACAATAAATATTGGTGATGGTTGTTGGTAAAAGCTCAAATTTTTTTGTCAACTAAACACACCATTTTAACAAACCAAAATCAATGAGACTAATAAACAAGCCACAATATAATAGTCCAAATAGAGAAACTTCAACTAAGAAATTATCCAACTGTTAGACTTCTATATGTTTTGATATAATGAAAAGCTTAAATTAAAATATTTAACTTGTCTTGACATGAATTGTTTCATGACAAAGAAGGACAAAACAATATATGACTGTGTGTCTAGGCAGCGCAATCTTGTATGTGATTGAATTATAGGCACACACAAGTTATTAAAATATGTAAGTGTATATACAACAAAAAGCAAGAATGCACAATCGTATTGTTTTCAAGCACATGATTGTGTGTGTTATAAAATGAATATGCACTACCAAATTACCTATGCCAATATTTAGACAAATGCCTTGTCTAGAGAAGACACACACCTATACATAGGCAAAATCTTGATCATGTGATTCTCTTAGAGGTATCATGCTACAAGCCCATATGACCTTTGATGATTCAGAACATATTCAAGATACAAAGACACACGATCATGTGTAATAGAACACATTCCCGTGTGGGGTTAGAGAGATATGAAAATTTGACCGTTAAGGATTTGTTTGAGACAATTAATAAAGAGAGCACATTCGTGTATTAGAAGTGCATTATTGTTTATCAACCCAGATTTAGCTTTGATAGCTCTCAAATCAATTGCAATGACTATATCCCTCCAAACATTATAAGGGTAAGTTGGTTTGAAGATTATGTAATAAGAGAACACAATGTGATAAGTTTCTATCTTCTTATTCACTCTTCCTTCTCTTATCTTTCTCTAAAAGTTATTTATAACTCTTTGAAAGAGTATGTATGAGCTTAAGACTTGTATAAGCCTTTTAAAGGCTCTTATTTCTCTTTTTTATTTCAAACATTTGAATGCAATCCTGTGAAACTGGTGTAAAGGTGAAATCTCGGATAAATATTATTGGGCATAATCTTATATAACTATGGTGGGCACAATCCTATGTAATTAAAAGTGAGTAAATCTCAGATAAACTATTGTAAATGTTTGGACAAAGATAACCAATGAAGCTTCAAGTGGGTTTGCTTATTGTAGTCAAAGTTTTGAATCATTTTAAACCAATTGAGCATTTCTATCTTTTTTACTCTCTTAATTGTTTTAGTTCACTTTATATTTCATTGTTATTTATCGACTTGCTTGCATAACTTAGTTGATTTTCGTTTGCATTAAAATTGATTTTTGGTGAAAAGTCTTTAAACTTAGAAAAAGTTTTAAAATCCTATTCACATCCTTCTAGAATTAGCCATTAAGTTATTTAGGGTTTTACACCAACTAAACAACCAAAAAACTCAATCAAGAGTGTATTCAATCAAATTACCATATAGCCCCAATAATTTATTCAATCAAGGAACCAAACATCAACATAAATATAGTATACATTAACAAAGAACCATAGAGATGTGTATACCATATTTGGAAAGTTGAGTCAAAATTCGATCATTAAAGAATTGGATGATGCCAGTTAAAATCAATAGCCAGAAAGGTTAGAAGTTGAATTAAGAGTCACTAAAAAAAGAAAATTCAAGCTAGAAAGAGATAAATTAGCTTGGTAAAGTAATTTCAATCGTCCAAAAAGAAGGAGAAACGCAAAAGTAAACCCACAAAGGTTGTTGACAACTGAAATAACAATGCTAGAAAAAAAATTCAAGGTAGCCAAGAAGAAATCTTCCTTTGTTTGGGGTGAATTATGAGTTCTAAAATCTAAGGGTGGTGTTGCAATGAAGAAAAATACATAGAACCCTAGTTTTGAGGGTATAATAGTTGGTTTTTAAAGTGATAGTGTAAAATGATAAAAGCTTTAATACCATGAAGAAATTGAAGAAAATATACATATATATTTTATTTCTTGAATTACAATTAGGGAAATACACTCTTGATATACATTGTTTACAACTAATTATATTGAAAAATAAAATAAAATCAAATGTAAAAAAAGGAAAAAAATAAAATCAATTCACACAAGGAAATAAAACAATGGGAAATAAAGAAAAATAATGATTTTTTACACATATTTTATTCAATGAAATAAGAAAATAATTATATGGGCAATCTTGTCGAATTTCAACAACTTAATATATTAGTGGAATTGTAAAAAAAAAAAAAAAAAGACTTTAAGAAATAAGTAAAACATTTGATGAACCCTTCAATTAAATTCATCAATGACCATATCCAAGGAATTCTTCTGGTTGAAGATGTCAATAATTTGATGTATAGTTGGAAGAGCATTTTTAAATTTCAAAGGGGCTAAATATTTTGGGCCATATTGAGGTTGAGCCTGACCCAATAGTCAATAGATTGAGAAAGGCTTGGTCTCCGTCTTCAAACCCACCTTCTCCTTACAAACCAAAAGCATTGCATTTGCACCAACCACATCAGAAAACCGAAAGCATCAGATGGCGCCGCCTCCTGGTCCCTACTCTGGCACTAGCACCCTCGCCTTGGTATTTTCATTTTCTTTTAATCAACACAACTTATGGGTTGTGTTTTGAAAAAGAGTTTATTTTCGTTTACTGTTCATTAAAGAAATTTGTTTTCCGTTCTGGGTGATAATCTAATCTATAGGTGGCTCGTGTTTCGGCTTTCTCATTTGGGCTTGTTTATGGCAACATGAAGCTCAAGTACCTCAAGGTCCTACTACCATCTTCTGATTCAGTTCATTAAATTTATGTTTTGGTTTAGTTTCCGACTCAAAATTTTATTGTTGAATGTGCGATCTGTTAGTGGTTTTAATTGCATTTTATTGTAAACTTAAGTTTTTTCCGTTCAACTTTTGCATGTGGATTTTTGCTAATGGTTTATATTTTTTCAGCTGGGCATATTTGGGTAATGTTCAGATGTATAAACTGAATTTATTGTGGATTTTGTCTACAATTAGTTGTCTTCTTTAAGATTGTAGGGCTAGGCCAAGGTTTTAGTTCATATAGTATATGGGTTATCTTCCTCTACTGATTGTCACAGTTTTAGATCATTAGATTGTTTTGCTGACAAGTAGCCAGTAGTTTAGAGCTCAATGAACACGTAATGCCAAGGGAGTTTGGCTATTGAAAAAAGTTATGAAGTTCTTTAGCAAGTAAAAGTTTAGATTCAGAACAATTTATAAATAATAGTTCTGCATTGTTATTGTGGAAGATACACTATGCACTCTGCTGTTTCCATTTCATCTATATTTGTATCTGTATATATATATATGCTAATGCATGACTACTTGCTGAGCCAGAGTTTGTGTTTTGCAACAGGCAAAAGCAAGGTCACAAAAGAAAGCTGAAGCAAAGGCTCATCATTGAAGGTGGTGATGGGATCTGTTTCAACATGGGTGAACATTTAGAGTTGAGTACAGAAATAATTGTCAACAAAAGCAGCGGTGTATTATCTTTGGCTAATGGTTTTTTAGACCTTTCTGGGTGCTTTAATCAATTTCTTTTTTAATTTTTTTTGAGTTAATCTTTTAATAAACTTTACTTGATTTGCTCTTACAATTTTCATGGATCATTAGCGTTCACTTTGGTAACAATCTAATGTTGAATGATTATCATCCTTGTTTAAAATAATAAACCTCAGTTACTTTTAGGCATAGAAGCTCCATTCACCTTCAAATCATCAAATCTCAGAATTTCCCACAATACCATTTGCACCTACAGCAATATTCAGGGTTAACAAAATGATTATAACTTACATATTACGCAAGAAAACTATACCACTGAAACAAGAAAAAAAATTTCTATTAGCTTGTGAATTGACATGGTAAAAAATTATTCTTCCGTCGATGACACCATGCAGCCAAGGCTTCTGTCCATGTTAGCAATATGGCTTGTATCACCACCCTGCATACATCACCCAATAACTTAAAAAATGAATAGCCAAATAAATGATAATTTAAATGTTCTTATATGGCAATATCGAAGCTCTAAGAACATTTATCATCCATAACAGTAATCCAAAGCTTCAGGAAATGAAAACAGCCAATGTTTGCACAAAGATCTGAATAATTATAAAATGCCATCATCAGAATTCTTGATTCCATTCCAAGTTTGGGTTCCATAGAGGTGTGGTTTCAGTTCGAAGTTCATCCCACCAGTCATCAGCACATTGTATGCAGTGGCCATAGTTTATGACAAAGATATTGCCTGGTTTAAAGTGTGTTTCATGTCTACTTCAGAAACAAAGAAAAACTTCAGCACCACTTAAAAATTTGCAAAAATCAATAGAAAAGATATAACTAACCAGAGAACAGGGAAAGTCCCGCTTTTGACAGGGAAATTTTGAAATGTTGAGCGACTACGCGCACTGCTATTTCACATATATAACGTCTTCATCAGGATCATCACCCTCCCACTCTTTATCATCTTCAGGCAAATCAGCTGGTTCAATCTGTTCCCCTTTTCCACTTTCTGAAATCTCTTTTTCAGCCTTAATCCTATCTAATATTGCAATTACCTGAAGTAGAACCAGCACATCAGTATGGGTTGGAAAATGAAATGAGAGATACTTAATCTTAACCAAAAACCAAATTACAATTACCTAAACTATAAATAAAAAGGCACAACTGTGAAAAGAAAAACAGCATTTGGTAAGCTCTTACCCTGCTTCCTCTCTCTAAAGATTCATCTTCAATAAAGCGTATCTCAGGAGTCAGCCGCAACTTCATACGCCTCCCCAATTCACTACGAACATACTTGGCCTTTGACTTTAATCCAGCAATAGCAATGTCCTTCCCTCTATCATCTCCAAAAACAGATACATACACTTTAACCACCTGCAATCATAGGGAAATATAGAATGAATAACCAGCACAATAACTACAATTTCACTTTAAAGATCAGTCAAATTATTACTAAACCAATATATATACACTATGATCTGGCATCTTACAATGCAGAATATGTACATTCGGGCTTAATCACAGTAAAACATACTTAATATCACCTTTATGATGACATGTAATTGACACTTGTATCATTAAACACCAGGCTAGTAACATCCAACAATATAATCCACAAAATATAGTGTTACAAGTTGACCGTACACTTCACAAATCTGACCTTCAATGTTTCTAAAACCCAGTTCTGATAAACTTACCAAAACTTCTCATCCTTAGACAACTGTAATACTACAAATTTCTTATATCTCAACCGCCTTGGATAAAGTACGTCTATGCAACTAAGAAAAGGGGGGAAAAATTGTCCTATGCAATGCAGCCCACCCAATCAAAATAACTAATCTTCATAAGTTGAAATTGCGCATCATAGTAGCTAAAAGCAAGCCTAGAACCACGAGATTATCCATTTAATGCATAATTCGAATATAATTTTCAACAACCAAAATACAATCCAAAAAAAAAAAAAAACTAAATTGTTGTAAAAAGTTCTAATTTTACTGTAAAGATGTTTAAAAAAATACGTGAAATGAACAAACATTTGAGTAGAATAAGTAATTATACTAACTTGCAAATCAGCGGAGACTTCAACGTCACTAATAGTAGTAAGAGAAGAGAGATAGCGATCGGCTCCTAAGGCAGCTTCGGGCAAGACTGCGAACTGCAACACTTTATCAGTTAGGAGCATATCCGAAAGTTCTCTCATTATTTGTTTCGCCACCATTTTCACTCTCCGAGGATTCGCCATACACTTAATTCTATGCCCTCGAAGATGAATAGGGGCCGTTGATTTCGGCTCCCATGCGGTGGAATGGAAGGTTGTGATGGGGAGAACATTATGGGGCTTATGCTGGAAATTGAGGAACGGTTGGCGGTTATGAAGATTGTGGAAAGAGGGTATATGCAACATCGCCGTGCCGTGGCTGATCGTCTCTCTCCTTCTGTGCTCAACGGCACCTGGGAAAAATTTTGGATAAAGCGCACACTGAAGCATTAAGCGACGTGTCGGTTTTCTCCTCAGGAAGGAGATTACCTGTCGTTCAATTTAGAAATCCGTAAGTTACAATAAACTAGAAAGGGAACCTACTTAAGCCCATATGCATGTGTCCAAGGACGATCAAACAAAATGGTTTTCTGGGCCTGGATTGAGCCCCATTCAAAAGTTCATGTCCCATGAACTGGGAATCGCAGAACGGCATCAGTTCTACTCCAATTGCTATTTTGTTATGAAACACTGCTAGAAACTGCTTCATCATCTCACTTTGTCTTTATTTGTCTATTTCTTTAAGCAAGAATTTCAAGTTATGGTTATGGCTGCTTTATTATAATATACGATTTTACATATCTCTGCATCTTCTGTTCCTGCAATTTGTGAACTGTGTTGTAAGTCTGCTGTCGGATTTGGAGTAACAATGACTGATGCAACCTTGGGTGGGAAAATGCCGATCACTCTTGGCTGAAAGAAAAAAAAAATCTAAATACACAGAATAAATCTACAAAAAAAGATATGGAAATTGATCTGGTGTGTTTAGGCAACAATTATTTTATGTTGGTTCATGTAACTGGTCAGACAGGTTTAAACAGTTGGTACAATTATTCATGTCAACCAACAGAAAATATTTCCCATTACTTCTAAGTTTAAACCGACAGCTTCAACATTCACTGCAAAAATAATGGCTGCATGCATGTGCAGGGACAAATATGTTTAAAATAATGGTCAATAATTATACCAATCTTAAGAGACCACCAGCACTTTCAGATGGACTAAAATGAGAAGGAAGAGAAGTTATTGGTTATGTACGTGGCTCCATTCTACTTACAGAAGCATTCCCATAATGACTATTGGTTCGAAATTTTAGCCGTTCCAAGTGGCTCCATTTTACTGCAGAAGGAAGCATTGACTATGGCTTCTAGTGCCTTTTTCATCAGCAGTTTGGATGATTACTTTTGCAGACTCCAGTGGTAGCTATGAATAACAAGTGATTAATTTGGTGGCAGTTAAGGAATGTGTCTCAACTGTATCTATATAAAAGCAAACGCAAAGGCATAATGTTGGTGGGTGTAATGGCCCAAGGGTAGAACTGTCATTGTAGGTTCTGAATCTAAGGGAAAAAGAGAGATTTTCTTGTTAGGAAAGAGTTTGAAAGAGTTCAAGGGGGGTGGAAGAGTTTTTTAGAAGCCTTTTGTGGCTTGTTTTGGATATTTGGAATATCAGTGTTTGCGCGAAGGTGGGTGGAAAATGAAATTTTCCACCACACACACGACTGTGTGCCTTGGACACACGACCGTGTGCCTTGCCTCAGCCAGATAAATTGTTTTATTTTCTTTCTGTCGCGTAGTTCCAGCTTTCCCAGCTTATTTCCCTTATTTCCCTCAGCTTCAGTCTAGATTGGGTGAGAGAGATCCCCCACCAGCTCAGCTTCAGGTTAGAGATCCCGAAGCTTCTAGAGAGAGAGACCGAGCTTCTATGGCGTGAGGTAAGTGTTTTCCTTCCCTCTTCCACTGAGTTCAGAACATATTTGCTGTTTTCAGCTTATGAGAACTTTATGTGTGCTTGTTTGAGATGTATTCAGCATGCTTGAGCTTAAGTTGATGATTTATTGGATGATTGAGTGGCTATTTCCATGTTTATATGTGTATATGTTTATATACATGTGTTTTATGTTTTATGTATCATATATGGCGTGTTTGGGTTGATGATATGATGATTTTACGCATGCTAACAGCAGTAGAGAATGTATATGTGTGTTGATTTGGCATGTGGATGTGTTGGTGTGGGAATTTCTGGGTTTTTAGACGCAATCTGCAGGATCTGGGTTGAGCACACGCCCGTGTGCCTTTGATGCACGCCCGTGTGGCCTCAATTCTGCATGAGACACAACCTTGCATGTTGCCCGTGTGCGTATGAAAATCCAGACACACGCCCGTGTGCCCGAGTACACACGTCCGTGTGTCCATTCCTAATTTCACACGCCCGTGTATGTAAGACACCGGAAGCATTTTGAGGCACCCACACGCCCGTGTGCCTAGTATGCACGCCTGTGTGTTGTACCACACGCCCGTGTGTCCAACCAAGATTTCATGAAATTTTCTAGAAGCTAGCACGCCCAGACGCACGAGAAGCACACGATCCCATGTGCCTTGACATACGCCTGTGCACACAGAAACACACGCCCGTGCACCTAATGAAAAACGAAAAAAGAAATTTAAAAGAGAAATTAAGCCACTCTAAGCCAATTCTAAGCATGCAGAACTCAGTAATAAGATGATAAAACAGCATATCATGCATGATCATCAGCATTGAGCACGACATGCCATTTCAGATGTTTTTAGACTGGATCCAAGGATCCAACATCATGATTTTCAGATATACATATATGATTTTTCATATATCAGATAGGGGTGGATACGAGGGGGTACTTGCGAGTTCGCACACCTGCTAAAAAGGAAAACCAGCGTCCGCTAGAGAGGACATGGTCATTGACCAAGCTTGTTAGAGAGAGTGCTGGTTGTGCATCAGTAGATTCAGTAGGACTTGAACTCACACGGCCAGAGTGTCGAATCCCTTTATTCATCAGTCTGACCAGCATAACAGATATTTTCAGATATTTTTAGTACTTTCTGATACAGATTTCAGCATATACTATATGTATATATTCAGGATCTTCAGATCACAGCTTTTATTATCAGAAAGTGTTTCCAAAAAAGACAGTTTTTCAGAAAATCAAGCCTACGGACAAGTTTTACGACTTTTCAGCATATACATGACTTCAGCATATACATTTCATGTCATGTACAACATCTCATGAGATACGGACAGAAACAGATCAGTAACAGAACATAATTTAATAAAGAATTAAACAATTAACTGATATACTTCGATATATCAAGAGAATCAGAATAAAGAAAACAGCATAGCAGAACCTCCTACGTGACAAGCCACGTAGTCAGTATGTTTGACCTGCGAGTGTTTGAGTTTGAAAACGCTTGTTGAGTGACTTTGTCACTCACCCATTCTTTCCTGTTTCCTTTTTGCAGGTCAATGAGTAGAGAACGGCTGAGCTGGAGCGAGACAACTGCGAGATTTTGGGGATATGACTCGGCAGCAGCAGATAGCATGTTGGCTCGCATGCTTTCATTTTCTCATGTATATGTGTGTGTATTGTATTTTAGTATACATTGTATGACCAGTATATGTTTATACATGAATAGCCTGGGTTTTCACGTTTACATTGATTTACTAACACGGTAAATTATATTTATAGTTTCTTTTATAAAGAAAATTTTTATTTCAGTAGCAGCAGCAAGTTTTACTGTAAGGATTCCCGTCTCAGGTATATATATTTTCATTATATATAGTATTTTCCACAGCACACAGTGACCTGGGGCGGGGGTCGCTACAGTGGGTTATGTAGGACCCGCTGCCACGAGTACCCCTGCTGCTGAATACTGAGAGGGTTATTTATTAATAATCTGAAAATATGGGTACCCGTAACGGGAATCCTACGAAAAAAAATGACTCCTGAAACCTGCTATACATTCAGAGTACAAATGCAGAAGCTGAAACTGGAATACATCACTGAAATATACAGGCTGTTCTGTACAATGGGCCCAATGGCCTATATCATATACATACATACTGTTTCTACACATCTGGATACATAAAACATGTACAATATGACCACACAGGTCCAAAACTGAAAACCGTACAAACTGAGATCGCGGTGTGGGCCCTTTCCGTCAGCCTCGATCCAACCGCTCCTCGGAGACAGCACGAACCACCTGTAAAGGATGGAAGAAGGAGGGGAATGAGTAATAAAGATCACCCAGTAAACGCTCCTTACTTCCCTCAAAACCCAAGCAAGCACAACAATCACAATAATCAAACATACCTGGGCCTCGGTCCTAATCATACATCTATGTGCTCGCTGGAATCTGGAACAGTTATCTGAATCTCATTCTCATTATATACTGATGTCATTATTATTCATGTCATGATGTGTATGTCATGCCATGCTACTGAAACATCTCATGGATGCATGTATTTGAATCTCTATCTGAATGTACCTGAATGTACCTGTTGTACTGATCAGACTAGTGAACACAGGGATTCGACATCCTGACCATGTAGGCTGAACAGTCTAGCTACTGGCTAGAGAGCTGAATCTGAATACTGCTGCCCGATCTGACTGGTGTCAGATGGTAAAATCTGAATGCTGCTGAATATTCTAACTAGTGTCAGAAACTGAATCTGAAATACTGCTGAGCGTTCTGATTGGTGTCAGAAGGCTGAATCCCATAGATGCCCCCTTGTGTTCCACCTATACGCTTACCCGTACATCGGGTTCTGAACACCGAATACTGCTAAATTTGGATCCCCTTGATCCTCTCTAAAGCTACATGTCATGCCATGATATGCATATGCAGCTTAATTATTTGAATTCATGCTCATATGATGCTTATCTGAAGCCATGTAGCCATTATTCTGAATTCGCATGCTTTATTTCTCATTTAATAATCATTTTCTGAAAATTTGCAGGTGCACGGGCGTGTGGGAAAAGTGCATGGGCGTGAGCCTAGACGCACGGGGCCGTACGCTGGTCGTACGTCTGGCCGTGCAAGCTACTGGAATTTTTGGAAACTTTTCACTGAAAGCGCATGCACGGGCGTGCGTCTGCGGGCACACGGGCGTGCATGTGCATTTTCTGGTCGTGCACACGGGCGTGCATCTGGAAAAACAAAGACTCACGGCCGTGCCATGCGGGCGCACGGCCGTGCGTCTTGTTCTTCAACAAGAGCACCACCGGAAAATTGCCTTAAATCCATGCCAATTCACATTCAAACTTAAAATCACTCCAAATATGCATTTCCAACACCTCATATAACACAATTCAAGCATCAACCATCACATGCATCAATCATCATGAAATCTACCATGAAAACTTCTTGATTCTCTCACTAAAACACATACACCACACATGCATGCTTCAAGGGTGGAAATTCATCATCAAAATCAACATGCAAAGCCATATAAGCATTCTAAACATTCATCCACATGCAATCAACCCATCCATGGCATCAAAACTCACAAAGCAAGCTGGGAAACTCAAGGAAAAGGTAAGAGAACACTTACCTCGCGCCATGCTTCTGAAAACTTCTCAAACAACTAATCTCTTTGCTCTCTCACCAGATTGAGAGCTACTTGCTGTGTAGCATCCTAGATCCTGAAGCCCTTAGGGGTAGACTTTCGGGGTTAGAAATCGAATTCAGAGAGAGATTGGGAGTCTGGATAAGTTCAGGAGTGAGTTGGTGAGTTTTCGAAGCCACGCGGCTTCCGTTGGAATCCTTTCGGAAGGATTCGATTAGGCGAGCGAGCGGGAAATAAGTTATACTTATTTTCCCTGGTGCACGACCGTGCATCATTGGTGCACGCCCGTGCGTGGCTTGGTATATAAGTGGAACCGTGAGTTAAGTTCATTTCTTTACTCACCCGTTTGCATTTTTAGCCAGTTTCCCTCTTCCTTTCAGTGCCTCCCGTCCTTAGAGAGGAAATCCAGCCACCGGTTGTTCCAAATCCGGCGAGAGAGCAAAGGGATTAGTGAAGTTCCTAAGCATGGAGAGAGGTAAGTGTTCCTTACCTTTTCTTGAGCTTTCCCGACTTGCTTTGTACCTTCTTGCTGCCATGGATGAATTATATGCATGCTGATGAATGTGTGGATGGCTTATATGTGATTGCATGTTGATTTGGTTGATAGATTTCCACCCTTGAAGCTTGCATGTGTGTATGTATAGCTTTAGAAAGAGAAAGAAGATATTTCCATGGTAGATCCCGTGATTGATGATACATGTGCAAGTTGAGGCTCGAATTGTGTTATTTGGGATGTGGTTAACGTGTGTTTGAAGTGTGATTGTGAATGAATGTGATTTGGTTGGCCATTTGTGCATTTTCCGAGCGGTGCTCTGTTGAAGAACCAGACGCACGACCGTGCGCCAGTATGGCACGGCCGTGAGCCTGTGTTTCTCCAGATGCACGCCCGTGTGCACGACCATGCACGGCCAGAAAATGTGCATGCACGCCCGTGTGTCCGCATACGCACGCCCGTGCATAAGCATTTTCAGTGACAATGAATAGTGAATTCCAGTAGCTAGCACGACCAGACGCACGACCAGCGCACGGTCCCGTGCGTCATGGTGCACGCCCGTGCACATTTCATGCACGCCCGTGCATCAGTAGAATTTCAGAAAAATGTTATTTGAATGGGAAATTGAGCATGCGAATTCAGAATAAATATTTAATGGCTTCAGATAAGCATCAAATAAGCATGTAATGAGTTAATAAGCTGCATATGCATGTCATGGCATTACATGTAGCTTCAGAGAGGATCAGGGGATCCGAATTCAGCAGTATTCAGAACCCGATGTACGAGTAAGAGTATAGGGTGAATACGAGGGGGCATCTGTGGGAATCAGCCTTCTGACACCAGTCAGAACGCTGAGCAGTGTTTTCAGATTCAGTTCCTGACACCAGTTAGATGATTCAGCAGCATTCAGTTTCAGCTCTCTGACACCAGTCAGATCGTAGCAGTGCAGATATCAGATTCAGCTTCCTAGCCGGTAGCTAGAATGGTTAACCCACATGGCCAGGATGCCGAATCCCTGTATTACCCAGTCTGATCAGCACAGCAGGTACCCGAAGGTACAGAGAGAGGTATTCAGATGCATGCATCCAGTTTTCAGTTAGCATGACATGACATACACATCATGACATGCATCCATATGATAATAATGAATGAATGAGATACAGATAACGGTTTCCAGATTCCAGCAAGCGCATAGATGTATGATTAGGGCCGAGGCCCAGGTATGTGTTTGTTTATATGATTGTTGTGCTTGCTTGGGTATTGAGGGAAGTAAGGAGCGCTTACTGGGTGATCTTTATCACTCATCCCCCTCCTTCTTCCAGTTTTGTAGGTGTTCGTGCTGGGCTGAGGAGCGGTTGGACCGAGGCTGACGGAGAAGGCATGCACACACATCTCGATCAGTGTATATCAGTTTTGGACCTGTGTGGTCGTATGTACTTTCGTATGTACCCAGATGTACAGAAACACTATGTATGTATAAGATAAAGGCTAATGGGCCCATTGTACAGAACAGAATATATATATATATATATGTTAATGATGTATATTCAGAAAAGCTTCCGCGTGTACAGAAATGTAAAGCATTGTATAGTTTCAGTTATTTTATTTTTTTATTTTTCGTAGGATTCCCGTCGCGGGTACCCATATTTTCAGATGATTAATAAAAGCTCCCCAGACATTGTTATTATTCAGCACAGCAGGGGCACTCGTGGCGGCGGGTCCTACAATTTACCTCTTCATTCTCAACTCCTTGTAAATCTTTACCGTCTATTATAGTATTATGCAACTATTGAACATTAATATTGGTGGTTTTAGTAGATGCATTTCTTAATTGAAGGTTACTTATCACATAAACATGAATGTGTTCTCTCAACTATTGAGAAAGGCCAATAAGACAATCAATATCTTCATTATTTACAATTTTGATAGGTCTCTTACTATTGACATTTTTCAATTTTGTGCTTATCTGAATATGGCTCTACTTACAGTCAATACGGAAATGCTTACTTATTAATCAAACTAATCCCTCAACGTTGTGTTTGCAATGATTTTTACAATTTTCTCCTCACCTCCAATGTATTCCATTCCATTACCATTATCATTTCTTAATCCCTTCCTCACCAATCTAAAACAATGACAACTCAATATGTTGATCAATTCTACAATCGTAATATATACTTTCATAAATAAATTATATAACAAATATAATCTTGAAAAAATCAATTGTTTGGAAGATTTCCATTTAACCAGAATTTTTCAATGCCTTTTTATTTGGCATGAATATTGAAAAATACAAATTGACCCCTTACATGGTAACATATCAATATATGTAAAATATTATTTAACCTTTTACATGTATAAAATGTCAACTAACCCTTAACATTTTTCTATTGAAAAATGTTATTTCATCTTTTCTATGATTGTTGAATTTGAGTGAGTGTGAAAATAAAAAATTTTAAACTTTGTGAGTTTGATTATGATGTTAGCTTGTCTAAAGTATTAAGATTTATATAAAAGGGGGGCGAGGGTATAAAGCTTGTCGTTATGGCTGGGTGGATATAGGGACAATGGCAAGCGGTGGTCTAATGGGTGGAAGTGAGGTAATGACTCAAGTGGTGGCAGGTGGCAGTTGGTGGTGAGGCTAATTGGTCGAGTGTCATTGATGGTGGTGATGGTCGATGGTGGCAACTAGTGGTTGGTGTCCGATGGAAGAGTTGTATTTGTAGGAACAACAATAATGGATAGCGATGATAATAACCAATCATAGTGCCTAATGGTGGTGTTAAATAGCAATGATCAGGTGCTAACAATCGATGGTATTTAAATTTGAGTTTTGATTATATTGATATAATTTATAAAGAGTTGATCAATTTTATTTAAACCCCTTTAATTAGGTATTTTAATTAATTATCCTATTTATTAACAAATATTTCACTTTCATTATGGGTCAAATATTAAAATAATATAATTCGATTGTTAAAATAATGTATCTTTAACAGATCAATAACAACGTATTAATGTGAGGAGTTTTGTTGTGGAATTTTTGTTATTTCCAGAACTTGAAGAAAATTTTTTAATACATGAAACCTGCAAAATTAATTTTTTAACTCTCTTGGTGGCTGTTGGCAATGGCGAAAAGTTTTGTTTAAAGACATCTTAATTTTTTTTTAAACTCAAATACCCTCAATTAATTAATTTTTATTTAAATGTATTAACTTTTTCTATAGAATTATCAAAATACTCTCATAAGAAATAACAAATTATAATAAAATTGTAAAATAATATTTAAATATAAAATAATAAAAAATTATAAAATAATATTTAAATTAAAATAATAAAAATTTTAAGAAAATATATAAAAATTAAAAAAAAAAAACAACCAATGTTACCTAAAATTAAATCTGATGATAAAAAATAATCACCTGATCATAGAAGGATTAGATTTAGTCGTTTACACTATTAACGATAATTAGATCTAATCGATAAGTGAATCAGGTGATTGAATCTTTTTTTGTAGTTACCGTTGTTGATGATATTGTTGGTTATAGTATTTACTTTTTAAATTTTATATTTTTTAAAATATTTTATAGTTTATTCTATTATTATTTTAATAAAATAATTTATTAAAATTTTATTTACTTATTCTATTATTATTTTTAATAATAATTTTATAAATTTTATTTTGTTAATTTATTATTCTATAAAAAATTTTATTCAAAAATATTATTTTAACAATTAATATTCAATTATGAGTTTGGCCTTTCAATCTCCGATGGGGCACAAATTTCTAGACACCTTTATTTAATGCATGCTTGCTAATATTGACACGATTTTATCCATCTTTCTCTCTTTTTGACCGACTTCAATTCAATCAAATTTTCCTTCTTTTCGATCAATTTCAGTTTAGTCGCTCTTCCTCTTCTAAATTGATCACACGCGAATAAACTCAAAAATCTTATACAAAAATAACTCTTTAAGATTTGGAATGGATAACAACTTTGGACATCGCTCGGGGGCCATTTTTTGCCCTTGTTGGGTGATTTAGAAATAAGAAGAGGGTTCTTGTGAATTTAATCATTACATTTTGAAAAATTATTGAGATCTTAAGGAAGATTTGCAATGGATTTTATGATTTTGGAACAATAATAGTATTATTTTATTCTTTTGTATGTGCTTTCAAATCTTGTTCAAGTGTCCTTTTTTTTTTTTTTTAATAATTAATGACTAATAAATATCTAGATTTTATCTTTCATTGATGATCTCTCTGGGAATTGACCTTGGGAACGATGGACTTTGTTCAATTTGGCTCCTGAAGTTCCCCAAAGGATCAACCGACTCTCAACATTATTTACGAGGCAAAAAGTTGTTTGTCCCTTTGGCTCTGTTTTTATATCAACGTCACAATAAATACTTGTCTTGTGTTTGTCCCAATTGAGGGACTTTAGGAAAATGACCCAAATTCATATGTATTCATGTGGTCAGAAGACTTTGAATACTTAGAATTGAATCATATTGAAGCTCCTTGTGTTATTTTTTATTATCAAGATCGTATAACTCAACACATATTTTCATTTAAATGTCTAATAAAATCTTGTTTTAAGTAATTCACGAGAATCAGTAAACAAAAGTTTTGACATGTCACTTGATTGAACTTAAGGTTGAATTTAAATCGAATTGAATTTAAATTTAGGTTTTTTTGAATTTGGTTCGGTTCAAAGAGTTCAAATTGAAACTTAAGCTCAAGTTTGACAAATTTTTATATATATTTGAAATTTGAGTTCAAATTCGAGAGTTAAGCTTGAATTTGACTCGTTGTTATAACCAAATTTATTTATTTATAATAAACATATTTATTATGATTGATTAAAAATATAAATATATTTAATATGTTTGTTAAAAATGTAAATATATATATATATATATATATTATGATTTGTTATAAATTTAACTATATTTATTACGACTTATTGAAAACCTGCATATATTTATTTTGATTTATTATGAATGTAAATGTATTTATAATTTATTAAAAAATGATAACTACAAATTTCAATTAGAATTTACAATGCAAGCTTGAGTTGAACTCTTGTGATTCGAGTTTGAAAATTTTTAAAAGGTCAAACAAGTAATTCCCATCCAAGGTTTTTGTAAATGACAAAGCCAATCAAAAAAGTTTTAAAAAACCAAATAACCACCTTTCTTTTTATTTTGTTAACATTTTCTAATAAAAGACCAAAATACCCTCTATACAAAATAAATAATATTAATATTAAAATAAAATTTAATATAAAATAATATTAAAATAATAATAAAAAGGCTAACCGACTTGTCCCTACCCAAAGTTTCCTTAAATGACAAATTCATATATAAAAACTTTGAAAAAGTCAAATATTTATCTATTGACCAAAATCAACTGTTAAATTTAATAATTAACCGTTAAATTTAACTGGTCAAATGAGTGTTTTTATATTTTTAATAAAAATTTAAAAATAATAAATTAATTTTATAAAAATAATTAATATATAAAATAGTATTAATATAATATTAAAATAATAATAAAAATAAGAAAATTAATAAACATTTAAAAATAAAATAAAATTTTTTTAAAAAGTAGTTATCAATACCAGCATTAAGCTAATTAAATAATTAAAAACAGTCATCTAGTTCTATTGATAATTAGATTTGACTGTTTTGATAGTAAAGATGACCAAATCTGATGGAGACGACCAGATTTAACCATCTTTACCATCGATAATGGTTGAAAACTATCAAATCCAACCGTCAATGAAACCATATGACAGTTTCTGGCTATTTAGGTAGGTAGTGGCCCTTTTTTTAAATTTTTATTTTGTTTTTAAAATTGTAAATTATTATTATTATTTTATATTAAATTTTATTTTAATATTAATGTTATTTATTTTTATGGAGATCAATTTGGCCTTTTACTAAAAAATATTAAAAAAATTGAAAGAAAAACAGGTATTTGACTTTTTAAAATTTTTTCAGTGGGACTTCATCATTTAAGAAAACCCTTGGGTGGGAATAAGTCATTTGGCCTTTTTAAAATTTTAGGTCAATTTCATATCAAAATTTAAATCATGACAGTTGGTTTAAGGACTCGTTTAAATCAAATTTGAAAATAAATTCAAATATATTCCACTCAAATCTAAGTCCAGTAGACATGATTAAGTTGTGTTATTAAAAATAATTATGCCGTTAATTTTAAAAACCACCATTACGCAGTGATGATTATTGCTTTAAAATAAGTGGTGAGTATTGCGTTGAACCATGTTTCACAATTCAATAAAGATGGTGGACAGCTCCCCTCATATATACGTATTGTTTTAAAGATTTGTTACCAATTTACTTATTATACACATTAAACTATTATTTTCAACACTAGCACAGGAAAGCAATTAACTTAATTGGCTTTCAAAATATTCACTATTATTTTCAATAATAATAAAAAAAATTAATGAAACAAAAAGCCTACAAGTAAATAAAGATTAAGCAGTCAACAAGCTAATATGTGGTTAATAATATTCAAAGAAAGGCACAATATGATTAGCCTCAATGACTTGACTCAATTCATTTTGTGTATCAAATTGAAGACTAAATTCCCAGCCATTCTAATTTTCCAGACTCAATCATTTCTCCTTCAGTCACCCCCAAATGTGTAAACTGCATGCCAAATCACACCCACTGGCTCCATTTCATATACTTACAATTGTTTTATTACAACCATGTCTCAAACTTTGACAAAACACAGAGACCTTTCCCTGGTTTCAAAAACTGTAAAAACTTCATCAACCTAATGAAGTCTTTCGAAGACATTCGATACATTATGCAATATGCCATGCTAGAAAGCAACTGAGTAATGCAAATATATCGCAACCGTGTGAGTGAAAAAACACTCTCCTAATCATTGGCTGATTGTATTGGAACATGATGCAACAAAGACTTTTTCACTAATAATTGTCAAAAACCTCCCTTAAAAAGAGAAAAAAAAAAATATATATTTGCAATTTTCATATTGTGTGACATCAAAGAGTTGAAATTTTATAATGAGAACAACCATTCATCTCCAAACATAAAACATAACAAGTAAAGCACAATATATAAAATGTGTAAATTTTAAACTCGGTGCAGTTGTGCTATACAAATAAACAATCTTACTGAATTTGAAAAAGATCAAAAGATCCAGTTTTCAAATGATATACAACAGTAAGTGAATACGTTTGAAGGTTCAATGAGATTGTACACCAAAACGTGTTATAACTAAACAAGGAAACTATATTCCTATAAATTAGAGAAATTCTTTGAACAACAATTTTTTTTTTCTCTTTGTAGAGAAAAATTCTCCTCATTTTCAAAGAAAAATGTTTAAATCTATTTTAAAGCATTTGAGATAGCATAAATAAAGTCCAGGAAGCCAGTTCCTTTGAGAAGGCCCTTACCAGTCAAGAGTTCAAAATCTAACAACAAAAGGAAACCAATTACAGCAGCCTTCCCATTTATCAATTCATTTGTTCCAGTGAAGCCAAACCCCTCTAGATCTTCATCAACCACCATTTTCACCTGTAACATACCATGAACAAACAAATAAAACAGGAGAACTCAAACTACTAATTAAATGCACAAAACTGAGATGTATTGACCTCTTCAACTTTGACATCTGTTGCAGTTACTCCAGGTTGAGCTTTCCCACTAAAAACAATCTCTGAATCTGAACTTACAGCCCCTCTCATATTGATGTAAATGTTTTCTTCATCAGTTTTTACAGAATAAACAAACAGTGTCCTTAAAGCAGGTGTGAGCACTCTCAGTACAGGGTTTTTTGGATACCATTCTTTGATGTCTCCAGTGCGAAGATCAAATGTGCTATCGGTTGTAGGGCAAACTATACAACCCTCCTGCAGAAAAAAAGAGACAGTTATCATAAAGATTTGTTTTTTCACTCACCAGGAAATGGCAACAAGAAAGTTCTAAAAGGACAGGGCATGAAACATGACTCAAAATGTCAGTGATAAATTGCTGGATCCACAGTATTTTCCACAACAAATCTGTACAAAATCATGAGTCCACACTGAAGAATCTACAGCAACCCTGTGGAAGGCTGGGAACTTAAGAGTTTCACAATCTAAATTTTTAGACTGATGGAAAAGCCATTCATGAAATTAAGAAACATACAGTCTATCGATGCTTTAAAGCTCACAATTTTGGGTGTAAAGAATCAATAAGCTAAGATCAATTCACTATTATGAATTAATGGAAACACTTTATATTAAACCAGACAGAAGCAATACCCATCTTTAGCTATGACATCTACAGTTGCAAGATATATGTAACCTCTCCCCTCATTCATAAAAAGCAAAGAAAAAAATATCAATATGATCACTGAGATAACAATATTAACTATTTCCCACAAGTTAAATAGAAGACAGGCACATATAGATTCTTCTGTTTTTTTTAAGTACCCATAACATATCTTCTATCTTCCTGTCTAAGCCACTCAATGGTAGATAATCTATGTTGCTGTCTACTCTTTAAGTGTAGAATCTCAAAATCAATAACACGTTCCAATTTTGTGCATCAAATCTATTGTTGTATCTAAAGAGTACTAGGTCCAATTATCTGCAGTCACTGTCAGACAATTCAAGCACTCAGTAAGTAGCATGAACAATAAAGTGCACAAATTGGCACTTCTACAACCAGGAAAACAGAGTAGCAATCCATGCCCGGTCTAATGCCACCCCTATAGGCTTTGTTAACCAACAGAAATTCTTCAAATAACAGAAATTCTTAAATTAACCATGTTTCTTTCAAAATTAATGATCTGAAGCACCAAAATTCACATCAGAATTAAGGCTGACAATTATTTCTCAGTTACTGCAGCAGGAAGCAAGCCCTTCTAAGACAGATCACTCTCAATAACACCCAATCCACAAGGCAGAGCTATGAACTGCTCAAAAGTTACAGATAAAGCATTTCAGTGCAAAACCGGAAGTACTTCAGCTAGATGACACATTCCCATGAAGAGGAGCCAAACTAAGTTTGTTGTTAAATAACCCAAAACCTCACTCAATTCAAAAAACAAACAGATATTGATAATCCTAAATGAAAAACACCAAATTTATCATTCAAGGTTTGCTTCTTTATATACCATTTTCTTCTTTTTCATCCACCATTAAACATGCATACTCACTTCAGAAAGTGCTTGTAATGCAACAATTGTGAGAAAGCCACACTTATAAGAAACACTTCGAAGTCCTCCATTTTCCGTAACATAAGACTTCATTATAATAAGTAATGTCACACTTCCAGCATTTACAAATCATACCTCTTGGCACAACTATTTCATTCTGTCACATTATTATCGTACAAGTACAATGCTCTATGTCACAACTATTAAATTCTAATAACTTTACCAAAAAATATATATTTTTTATCATACGAGCTTTCAACGGACTAACTTTCTTCTAATAAAAAAAATATATTTTTTATCATACGACTTTCAACGGACTAACTTTGTTCTAATTGTACTCAAAACTTCTTACGAGTAACATTTTCCAGGCATTTTTTCATATAGGTACAGTATCGAACCTGAAACATAGTGGCTTCTCCTTATAACGCACATTCAACACTAAAATAACATAATGTCACAAATTGTCACATTATAATTTAACGGGAATTTTCCGTCATGCACATAAAGTTATGTGATGACATGAAAATGGAAGGAAACGTCACCTTAGTAAAATTTTCTTTGGAATTTCATCACATACCTGGGTGAGTTTGGCATTGACCAACCCTTCAGTATAAGCACCTTCAGCAGGGGACTTATTTTCAATAGCAAAAACTTCATCTTTATACCACAACAACAATATTGTCTCCCCATTTTGTATAATCACACGCCGCTCTCCCTTCGGCAGCGCCGCCAGCGGCACAACGGGAACCCAGTTGTCTCCTCCGTCGCCGGAAGCCGAAGACTCCGCCGTCACCGATACTTCCGCCGCCTGACACGTCAGTTTCCGGCATGTGGGTATGGTTTTTGGAGGAGCAAAATGGTAATTCAGGGACAATGCGTGGTGGGTAGTCGGAGTATGAGGACGGAACGCTAAAGCTCGACGGAGGGTAGCGGAAGAGGAGGGTGGAGGGGTAAAAAGGTAATTTTTTGAGTAGGCTGAGGGCGTGGTAGCCATGGAGGTGTTTGTGAAGTGGAGTACGAGAAAGTGAAGGATATAGCATTGCCACAAAAAGTGGATACTAAATATTTTCACAATTTTGTGTCCGTGGAGAGGTGTTTTGTGTGCGTTTGTGAGCCACAATTTTGTTTTGCATTTTTTATTTGAAAAATAAGAAAACATTTTCACAATTTTGACAAATAACCAATCTTTGAATTTTCGAATAACTAAACTAGTTTTGCTATAATGGGATATTATTTAAAAAAAAAGTAGTTTAGTTTGAATTATACCATAAATTCGATAATATGGTTACTATAGGTAGTATTATTTGAGGATTGTTATATACAAGGCTCATATACAATATAACAAAATCCATTGGAAATATTCAATCATTAACAACGACTATATAGAAGAGAGTTAGTAATATATATTAACAAGATAAATTTACTTTGGACATAATAGGTAAATCAAGTTAGAATTGCGTATATCTAAAACTTTTAGTCATGAACATTAACTAAGAAAAACACTAGATGACCACACTAAAACGGGTGGTCATCATCTTAAGAATAGATTGAGTGTGATCCCACCCAAGGTCTAATGATCAATCCCTTTTTGTTACACAAGGATGGATTGTGACCACCTTTTTTGGGATGATCATGTAGCAACACTTATTAATTAATATAATTTTATGTTATTGTCATGAGAGAATATAGAAAGATCAAAATCCTAGCAAAACAGCATAAGCTCAAATTATTTAATGTGCACAACTATAAAACTTTGTCAAATGACGTTATAGCTTAGCATGCCAATTATATCTAAAGCACATTTTCCTTGATAATGTATATCATTATTTTTCTTCTGAATGGTTCTTGCTAACGAGTAGAATGTAATGATGTTTGCAATTGACTTTACTCTAACATTTTATGCAAGTCTCATCTAACTTGTTACCCTAATATAACTAATTTATATTGTATTCCCATGTTATTCACTGGCATTGTTCAAAAGACGAGTGAAAATGTTTGTTGTTACTTTGTCCTTGATCTTTAAATTTATGCTTACTATTACTCTCATAAAAACCATGTAGTATTTGATTGTTATATATGATAATTCATTGCATTCAATCACTAGTTTATTTACTTATTTAAATATACAAAGTACTCCGTTGTTAATCCTTTCAAGCAAAGTAAAGTTTTAAGTGCATAAGTCATTGTTGCATTGTGTGCATTTGTTTGCATGAGTTGTGTTAAGTTAAGCAAACTAAGAGACAAGTTTTTCCTTGTCCAAGCTAAAGAAAGATAAGCTAAGTAAAGTCATTAAAGGTATATACCTACTAATTTAAAAGTAGGTTTAAATCATATCTGATATGAATGCAAACTCCCAAGCGTTGGCAAACATCAATAATGGTGGCAAATACTCTGGAAATGTAAGTTATAAGGTCCCTAGAGTTAGTGTGTTGTCAATCACAAATGGTCCTTTAATTCCAAACTAGAAGGAGTTACTTTCATCTAGCTAAGCTATAAGTTCGATTTATAACCTTTAATGCTCACCAATGGTCTAAGAGATTCTTGCTAGTAGACTCCAAAAAGAGCCAAGCCAATAATGAGTCTAAGAGCAAGCAAAGTGTAAGATAAAGACTTACGTAACTCTTATCGTGACACACATATACTTTAGCCTCTTATGCCACGACACAAGACCTCATGCCACGATATGAAGTTTACACCCAAGCATGTTGTTTTGCATGAAATGCTCCTTCTTGTAGTAAGCTTTTCCACGACATGGCATAACTTGTTTGGCTTGTAAAAAAATTTTATTTTTTTGTCTGTGATTCTTTTTGTTTTAAGTAGACCTTTTGTGTATTCGTTTGTAGAGACATTTTGGTGTTTTTTTTTCATTTATTATAAAGCACTTAATGATTAACACAAAAGGAAAGCTTTTCTTTTGGGATTTTCTAAACTTATTGGTTCTAGAATTCTTATCAAGTATTTCCAATCTTTGTTGCAAAGAAGGTTGGTGGTGATTTAATGTAAGTTGGTGGATTTCTTCTTTTAGGCTTGAATCTCCTTCTTACAAGCTTTATTTTCTCAAGTAAGTGATTGTTTATCAGTGTGTGATTCTATCTTTTCTTTTACCTTTCTTTATTGGAGTTGCATGTTATATGTGTGTTGGAGATTGCATGTTGTTTGTGAACCTTTTGGTGGATGGTCTCATATCATATTAGTATCAAAGCCTAGCTTGGGTGATTAGGGATTATTGAAGTGTTGCATTTTGTAGTTTATTGAAAACTAACTGAATATTTATTAGAGTTTGGCTAGAATATTGCTAAAATTTTAGAGAAGAAGAAGCTATAGCTAACCTTTAAACCTAAAGTTCATAAATTCCTTTATCTTTACCATCATAAATACCACCATTTAGCCAAGTAATCTTGCATGCTTGCTTGTATTACCACCCCAAAATTTAATACACTCAATCTTTACCCCATACTTCTCTTATACATGTACCTTAGCCTTACCAAACACAATCATTAATCCTCTTAATGCATTGCCACCTTATTTTATCTACTATTGATTGCTTTCTAAACATAATTATTCCACTATTAACCCTAATCACTAGTATTAGTCCATAATCCACCTGACTACCTTAACTACCATTTCACCCTTGTTACATTTACTTAATAATCTTCTATAAGATTACTTTACCACCTTTTTTAACTAACCAAAACCTAAACACAAGACCTAAGCCCAATAACATACCTAAACCATATTAACTAAAAACCAATTGGCCTAAACATATACCTCACTATTCTTAGCCATCAAAAATAGTGTTTATAATTTTTGATTTACTATCTACCGTCTTGAAAACACTTTCAAAAAACCATAAAACTACCTAAATTCAATCCTAAACACTTTTCTAACCTTATATAACTTGAACCAATCAACCATATGGCTAGTAGGAAGAGTTCTCAATTACCTCCACCACTTTAGAAAGTTAGTGATATGAGATTAGAAGGCCAATTGTTTGATTTAATGGTAGAAATGAATAAGAGATTTGAAACTCTTACAAGAGTGATGCATGACATGTCCTAAGATTTAGCCAAGGTGATACAAAGTCAAGTGTTGAATAACCAAAACCAAACTAGAACACCTTTACCTCTAAGAGAAGACCCTTCTATTATACACTATAAAGTCAAACCATAAGGGACACTTATGATAGGACCACTCCTTATAGATAAAGGACCACCATTTGTGGCGTTTTATTGATGAAAAGAACTATATGTCTAGTAACTCTAATAAGAAACTCAAGTTTTATAGGAGAAAAATGAAAAGGAAGGGTGATGATGATCATGGTCTAAAATTAGATATTCACAAATTTGATGGTAGTCTAAATTTAAACATGTTTGTTGATTGGCTTTATAAAATTGAGAAAGTTTTATACTATAAGAGGTATCATGATAAGAGAAATGTAGAGTCGCTACCTTGAAGTTCAAAGACTATGTTCTATTATGGAAGGAGAACATGAAGAGAGAAAGGGAAAAAAGGGAAAGAAAGAGTTACATTATGGGACAAATTAAATAGAATGTTGAAGAAGAGATTTCTCCTTAAAAATCATAAATTGGACTATTACTTCAAACTCCATTATTTGAATTAAGAGGACAAGAAGGTTGAAGACTATATTAAAGAATTTGAAAATTTAAAAATAAGAGATGTAATAACTTGAGGTTAGAATGGTCATTTTAGGTTAAAAATTACTGAGAAAAGTGAGATTTTAGGGCTAAAAATTAAGTTAAGTGAGTTTAAGGGTAGAATGGTGATTTAAAAGCTTAATTTGGCTCATACACGTGTCACTTATAGGGCTACCATGAGTATAACATGGACATGTGTGAAAATTTTAAATTTTTAGTACACATAATCATACGTCTTAAGATACACGATCGTGCATGAGCACAATTTTGGCATGACTATATAAAACATGATTTTTATTCAAATTTCATAATTTCTCATTTGATCTTTCTTGAATGTTTAGAGAGCTTTCATTAGAAAGCAAGAGAAAGAAAAGACCAATTAAGACATGAGCTGAGGAGTAAGATTCATCTAGAGAGAGAGAGTCTATTTACAAGTTTTCCAAGAAAGTATTTCATTACCTTCTTATGATGAATTTGCTTCTATGATGGCAACTGTTCATTATTAAATGATGATGAAACATGTTCTGTGGTGGAATAATATGAAACTAAGATGATTATATGCTAATAATGGAAGATCTAATAAATTTGTGATGTTTTAGAGTGAAACACTTATATCTAGGCTAATCACATGCTTAATCTTGAATTATATGCTATGACTCATGGTGTGCTACTTCTAGGTACACATTTATGATGTTTCATTTTGATTTTATGATAATTTGACTATCTGAGATAAGATGATCTAATAAAAATATGCTTACGATGTTCTTGTGTTATGATTTGATGAATTAAGAAATTTTAATATGATTGATGATAAGATTGCTATTAATTGATGGAAATTTGATATATAATTGTTGTATATTGTTGATGTAATACTATTGATAGAGTTTAGATATGGATTGAGTAATAAGTGGCACAATTCTATGGTTGTTTAGCCATGTTTTATTGAAGCAGAATATGACGCACGATCGTGTGTTCAAGAAATTGGGGACAAGATATTTTTGAAAGTTTCTCCTTATAAGCGAATAGTGAGGTTTGAGTGAAAAGGTAAATTAACTCCATGTGAGATCTTAGAGAAAGTTGGTAATGTGGCTTACAGATTGGCATTACATACTAGTATGAAACAAATTCATAATGTATTTCATATATTCTTGTTGAGAGAATATGTGGTTGATCTTTCTCATGTGTTAGAAGTACAAAATATTGAGCTAGTAGACGATTTGAGTTATTAAGAGTAGTCTATAACAATTTTAGATAAACTAGTTAAGTCAATGAGAAATAAAGAGATACCTTTGATCAAGATTTTGTGGAGGATTCAGAAATATGAGAAGGCTATCTGAGAGGTTGAGTCTAAGTTTAGACAAAGATTTCCAGAGTTGTTTGAGTAAATTTTTACGGAAAAATTTTTAGAAAATGGGGAGAATTGTAACAAATTTTGGTAAAGAGTAAAATTTGTAAGAAAAATGGTAATTGGATCATTTTTATGCTTTAAAATGTGTTAAAATTATCATGGAGGGTAAAATAGTCATTTTGGCATTTTTATGGGTTGTACACATGTTAGCATAAGGGACTGTCACATGTATAACATAAAAAAGGCAGATTTCTAAAATATTTTGTCATGTACGACCATGCATATTAGTTTGTATGCTCATGTATGTTATGTTTTGTTGTTGTTTATATAAAGTAGCCTAAGATTTGAATTTTTCATTATTCTAATTCTTAAAAAAATTAGAACTTCTAAAGAGGGTTGAGTAGAAAGCTGAGAGCACACCTTGATAATTTCATTAGAGATCGAGTTAAAGAGAGTGTGTGCATTAATAAGCTAAAAGGTAAGTGGAATTCTACCTTAATTGTATGTGTTTGATTCTATTCTTGTTTGATGAAGCATAATCTTGATCTAAAATGATGTATAATGATTAAATTATGTAAGGTCACATGAATTGTGTTGAATTAAGCTTGATGATATGAAAAATGTAGGCATGAGCAATGTAGATAAATTGATCATGTTAGTCATCATATGTAATTATTATCTAGAAGTTAAATATGATTATGAATAGATGATTTTAGTAGCTTGATTTAGAGTTTGTTATGAGAAATCTATGATGAAATTGATGAAGAACATAATGATATGAAAATGATACTAAATTTGCAATTGATGATTGTAGATGTGATTTATGTGTGATTTAGCTTAATTTGATGATGATGGTAAACATATACTAAGCTTTGAATAGTATGGAAGTGATTTGATATGATTTGGTTGTGATTGTTAAGATTATAGCTTGTTTGGCTAAGAAATGTTTAGAGCAAAACATGATGTATGACTGTACATTTGAGCAATTTACATCGTAAATACGTATTCTGCAATATTGTGACCATACATTGGTGTGTATGTATAGGTGCAAAAGAAGTGTTGAGATATCATTTGTCGCTTGGTCGCATGATCGTACCTTGGTAAGGTATCATCATGAGGCATGTCAATTCCACGTGAGGTGGAATCTAAGGTCACGATCACATATGTCTAGAGTGTATGGCTATGCATAGTAGTTTGTAGCATGAAATTAGTAAAAATTAAGTTAAAGAAATTTAATTAAGCTAAAATCAGTTAATAATAAGATCCATTAGAGCATTTGTATTCAATGGCACGCTAAAGAAATAAGGAATTTCAACATAAAGAATAAAAAATGATTTTCCATGATTTTTCATGTATTATGAAAATTAGAAATACAACGTTTGAAACATCTTTTAGAGGTGAATACGAGAGAACACTTATGAGTTCACATTGCCACTAAGAAATGAGATCAGTGTCTATTTGTATAAGGCATTGTATTCATTAGAAAAAAGTGTTTTGCTTGTTACAAAAGTTGTGTACTGGTATATGCATTAGCTTTTGAGCTCAAAAAGACCAGGGTGCTAAAATCCCTGTATTTATTAGTTTAATCAATAGAGTAGTTTTATGAAATTTGTATGAAATGTTTATGATGATTTTATGATGATCTTCGTGATCAATTATGATAAGAAAGTTTTATGAGAATCTTTGGATCAATTATACTAAGTTTTATAATAAAGATTTCAAGCAAGTTTTATGAAATGTTTATGATGATTTTTATGATGATCCTTGTGATCAGTTATAACAAATAAGTTTTATGAGGATCTTTGGATTGATAATGACAAGTTTTATGATAAAGATTTCCAGCAAGTTTTATGAAAAGCAAGCCTTTGGGCTAAGACATAGTTTTAGTATCATTTTTGCAGGCCATTCATGTCATAGCATGTATGACCAAGGTAATAAGAAATTAAGTTAATTAAGAAAAGAAATTAAGATAAGCCTTAAGAAAATTAATATGAGAAATACAAAAAAATGTATTAGTTAAGTTAAAAGAAATAAGGCAACTAGATTATGAATTCATGGTTAAGAGTTATGTAAGTTAAGATTAAAAATTCTACTTACTAAGTGACTTATGATTCGTTCAAATCCTTTCTCCTTGCAAGTTTATGTTAGCGAGTAGTTGTGTGAATGGTTATTGCAATCAGGGAGAATTCTTTGTAGTTAATGTTTTCAAAATAATTCTTTTAAATATGGTTTCATGTTTGTGAACAAAGTTTATGTTTCTGCACTAATAAAGTTTGAATAAAGAGGTATTTCAAAAATATGTTAATGTTATGTTTTAAGTTAAGTTTATTATTTCACATTGTGTTTAAAGTATGAAGATGATTTAAGTTTCCACATTAATTTTATAAGTGATTATGTATGGAAGCAATTTTTCAATATGACATGTATATGTATATATATAAAGGTATTTGTTTCCAAGTGTAATCCAAACAACAAAAATTATTTAGTAACATTTATATATATTGACGATACAGGTGAATAGGCAAGTTTTGGTATCATTCTCTCTGAGGCCACATAATGATGAGATATTGTGTGATGTAGTGTTGATGCATGCTAGTCACATATTGTTGGGTAGGCCATGGCAATATGAAAGGAGAGTTACACATAATGGGTTCAAAAATAAATATACCTTTTAAAAAGATTGAAGAAAAATCACACTTGCACCTATGATGCCAGAAAAACGAAGACCAAATGAGATTACAAAGTGAGAGAGAGAGAGAGAAAGTACAAAGCAAAGTTGTAAGCAAAAGAAAAAATAAGAAAGAAGAAAAAGTTAGTGAAAATAAAGTGAGTGAAAACACAACTTTGAGTGCAAACGCTAAAATGAGTGAAAACATGAGTTTGATTGTAAACATTAAGATGAGCGAACACACGAATGAGAGTGTAAACACTCAAGCGAGTGCAAACACAACCGTGGGCGACAACACCTTGAGTGGAATCATTGAAAACACTAATAAGGGCAAAAGTGTAAATATAAAAAAAGTTACGGAAAAAAAAAAAAAGAAAGCTTTAGCGGCTAAATAGCCCATGATATTGTTACCTAGTGTTATTGATTGTATTTTGCAAGAAAATGAAGACGCCTTCAAGCCACTTCGTTGGGTTCTCAAATTTAGTAAACGCTTTCATCACATGAGCCAAGGTAAGTAGGTAAGGTAAATGTGTTCATGGACGTGTTATTATACAAGTTTGCACTAAATCTATCTTTAATACCAAATTGTTAGGTGTTAAACACACTTAAGAAGACAATAAAGATCAGTTTAAATTTGGTAATTTATATATTACAAAAAAATAAATTGTTGTTTAAAAGTTTTAAATGTGATAATAAAAACTGTCAAAAGAGGTTTTTAAAATTTTAAAAAGGATTAAAGGAGTTTTTAAAACTTTTTAAATTTTAATATATATCTTAATAATTTTGAAAATAGAAATTATACCTTAAACGAAGACATTTAATTAAAACTATAAATATTATATTATAAATTCAAATATATTTTTTGAAATATATAAAATAATGATGAAAATAAATTATTTACCTTTTATAAATTTTTAAAAAATAAAATTTATATTTTAAATATAAATTTATTATAATATTTAGGTAAAACTGTTAATTAAAAAAAAAAAAAAAAGGAAAAAAGCCCTTTTATTTTTGCTTCCGGCTTGGCAAGTCGGATTCTGAACTCGTGGGTTCTACGCTACCCTACACTACACATATTAAAAGTTTCCTAATCGGAAGAATTGTTAGCAGAGTGTACCAAACCATTGATTAAAGTCCTCTTGACGACCTTGATGGCTTCATCATCTTCATCATCATCTCCTTCTTCCACATTCTCTCAAACAAAACATGATGTTTTCCTTAGTTTTAGAGGAGAGGATACTCGGGCTAATTTTACCAGTCATCTCTATGCCGCTTTGTGCCAAAAACAAATTCAAACCTTCATTGATGTTGATGGGCTTAAGAGAGGAGATGAAATATCGCCTGCCCTCCTGAAAGCAATTGAAGAATCAAGGATTTCATTAATTGTTTTCTCTAAAGATTATGCTTCCTCTAAATGGTGCCTAGATGAACTTGTAAAGATTCTTGAATGCAAGAAAATCAAGGGCCAAATGGTTATACCAGTTTTTTACGATGTAAATCCATCGGATGTACGGAAGCAGACTGGAAGCTTTAAGGAGGCTTTTGCTAAGCATGAAGAATATTTTAAGGGGAAGATAGAAAAAGTGCAAAGATTTAGGGCTGCTTTGACCGAAGCATCCAATCTATCTGGATGGGACTCATCGGTAACAAGGTAAGTCTTGGAAGTTTCAAACTTTTCCATAATTATAAACAGTTGCAGTTAGTTGACTAATATATAGAGAAACATTGCTTCTTTTGATGCTTTAGTTTTCTACTCTTGATAAATCATAATTTTTTTTTCACATATTACTGTTGTTCTTCAGGCCCGACTCCAAACTTGTAGATGAAATTGTTAAAGATGTTTCGGAGAAATTGAATGAAATATCACCCTCAAGTGATTGCCAAGGTCTAGTTGGTTTAGAATCACGCATTGAGCAAGTGAAATCATTGTTATGCATGGGATTGACAGATTTTCAAGTTGTAGGAATTTGGGGAATGGGTGGGATAGGTAAAACAACCATTGCTGAAGCTATTTTCAGCCAAATTTCTAGTCAGTTTGAAGGTCATTGCTTTATTGAAAATGTTAGAGAAGAATCAGAAAAATGTGGTGGATTAGCTGGGTTAAGAGAGCGAGTTATCTCTGCAGTGTTAAAAGAAAGAAATCTTAGTATTGGCACTCCCAATATGATACCTCCATTCATTAAGCGCAGGCTTCAATGCAAAAAGGTTTTTATTATTCTCGATGATGTCAATGACTCAGAACAATTAGAGTTTTTAAAAGGAGGAATTGATCAATTTGGTCCTGGAAGTAGAGTTATTATAACCACTAGGGATAGACAGGTTCTTTGTAATTTTGGAGTGGTTAACATTTATGAGGTGGAGGGATTTAAGCATCATGAAGCCCTTCAACTCTTCTGCAAATTTGCCTTTCAACAAAATGGTCCCCCTAATGATTTTTTGGAGCTCTCAAGCAAGGTGGTAGATTATGCTAAAGGCAACCCATTAGCTCTTAAAGTATTGGCTTCCTCCTTACACAAAAAGAGCAAACGAGATTGGGAAAGTGCAGTAAAAAAATTGAACAAGATTTCTAATCCTAAAATTCATAATATATTGAGAATCAGTTATGATGGACTCGACCGTGAAGAGCAAGATATATTTCTTGACATTGCATGCTTCTTTAAAGGAGAGGATCGTAATCATGTGATAAGAATATTAGATGGTTGTTACTTCTCTGCCCGTTATGGACTGAGTGTTCTCATTGACAAATCACTCGTATCAGTTTCAAGTAATAAGAAGCTACAAGTGCATGATTTACTACAAGAGATGGGCTGGGAAATTGTTCGTAAGGTATGCTTCAAAGAGCCAGGCAAGCATAGCAGAATATGGAATCCTGAAGATGTCTGTAGTGTTTTGAAGAACAACACTGTGAGTAAGAATGTAATGAAAATTTATTTTCACTTCACTCTGTATGTTATGCTAATTATTCTTTCTTCTGCTTTAAGGGAACTGATGCAATTGAAGGCTTGTTCCTAGATATGTCTAAAATCAGAGAAACTCATTTAAGTTCTCAAGCCTTTGCGAATATGCATAATCTTAGGCTTCTGAAATTCTATGCATCTGATCATCTTTTGGGAGACTTTGTAAAGACCCCTAAACTGTATTTTAATCAAGGATTAGAATATCTATCTGATGAGTTAAGATACCTCTACTGGGTTGGATATCCTTTGAGGACGCTGCCATTAAGATTTAGTCCTGAAAAACTTATTGAAATTAACTTGCCATTCAGCAACATAGAACAACTTTGGATAGGAATTAAGGTATGTATAATTTCTTATCTATTGCTGATTCCTTCATTATCAATTTAATGCTGTGCTTGTTTCATCCTGACAAATTTATCTGTTTGCTACAGCCTGCCTTCGAGTTAAAATCGATTGATCTTTATCACTCTCAGCACTTGATTGAGATCCCAGATGTGTCAGAGGCCCCGAATATTGAGATAATAGAGCTTGGTGATTGCACAAACTTGGTTAAGGTTCCATCATCTATCCAATATCTCAATAACCTTTGCATCCTGCGACTAAATGGCTGTAAAAGCCTTAGGAGCTTTCCAAGCAACATTCATTTTAAATCTCTTGTAACTCTTAACCTAGCCTCCTGCATGTACCTCACAGATTTTCCGCAGATTTCAGGGAATATAAGAGATTTAAATCTTTCTGGAACTGCCATAGAAGAAGTTCCCTCATCCATTGCTTGTCTAACTGAGCTTTGTTTATTAAATTTCAGAAAATGCTCAAAACTCAAGAGTATTTCAACTAGTATATGTAAATTGAAATCCCTTCGACATCTTTACCTTGATTATTGCACTAAACTTGAGAGTTTCCCGGAAATTTTGGAAAAGATGGAATGTTTGGAGAGTCTTTTGTTGAATGGAGCAAATGAAATTAAAGAGCTACCATCTTCTATTGAAAATTTAAATGGCCTTCGTCATTGGTGGATTGCAAAAATCTTGAGACCATTCCAAGCAGCATCTGTAAATTAACATCTCTGGTTGAATTGGATCTCTCTCGCTGCTCAAAACTTGTCAAATTGTCAGAAAAGTCTATCACAGAGTGGAAGGGAAATATATATTGTCAATGTCCAGGTTTTGTTTTGCCTTCATTGTCAGCTTTATGTTCCTTGACAGAATTATTTTTATCTTTCTGCAATCTGATCGAAATTCCTGAAGACCTTTGTTGTATATCCTCATTGAAAACATTAAATCTGAATGGAAACAATTTTGAGGGCCTACCTTCAAGATTCAAACAACTGTCAAGGCTGAAACGTCTTAACTTAAGGGATTGCAATATGCTTAAATCTTTACCAGAGCTTCCACCATGCCTAAGAGCACTGGAAGCAACGAACTGCAAGCAGCTACAATCATTACCCAAGCTTCCATCAAGTCTAGAAGAATTGGATGCATCCAAATTGGAGATAGTATCCAAACACTATGTCCCATTTTCCAGGATCACAATCCGCTTCTTATTCACAAACTGTCAGAAATTGAATCAGAATGCATGCAACTTTTTTGAACTTTCCCAGCTGAGAATTCATCACATGGCAGTCGCATCATTGAGACTTTGTTATGAAAAGGTTAGTAAATTCGCTTTTCCTTTTTTCTGTCTTCGGAGAGTCATCATAATTCAAGAATTTCATGTTTTCAGATACTTAAAGTCACACCAACAATCAGCTTATCTTTACCTGGAACTGAAATTCCATATTGGTTCAAGTATCAAAGTTCAGGATCTTCCATAACTATTCAGGTATCTGAGAATTGGTGTAATAAGAGGTTCATCGGGTTCTGTGTATGTGCAGTTATGGAATTTGAGGAAAGCTACTGTGATAGTGCCTTCTATGTCAATTGCGACTATCATTTTGATAACAACAGTGCTGATTACTATAGTTGCCAAATGCATGTTACTCTGGTCAGCTATGACTCTGTGCTAGTTGATCCGGATCATGTTGTGTTAGGGTATGACCCGTGTTTAAATGCTAGGCTACTTGAGTGTACAACTGCCTCATTTCAGTTTTACCCTGTCGAGTATGGGGCTAAATATTGCAAGGTGAAATGTTGCGGGGTCTGTCCACTCTATGCACAATGTGCGGGTGCAAGTACTGAGAAGGAAAGCAGAAGATGTGGGGAGGAAATTGAACCAAGTCCTAAGAGAATTTGCAGAGAGTGAATCAGTTGTTTGCTTCTTTTGCTTAATTGGGTTTCTCTGTTGGAGCCAAGGATTGCAAGCAATGGTTGCTGAAGGGCAACAGTCAGTGTCAGAATGGTTGGCCTGAATTAATGTATCTGATGCTGGTGGCAGAATTTGGCCACAGGATAATATCACAACTTAGTAGTAAATTTGAAGTGCAAAGGTGTAGTAGCAGAGTAATTGAATTATTTTACTGTAAGTAATAAGTTTGAATAATTTGTGTATGCATTCATGCTTTGTATCTGTATATTGAGCACAATGGTTCTGACAAATTAAACATGTTTTAATCACCTGGAAAATAGATTTTTATTCTTATTTTGTCTTGTAAAATTCAAGAAGCTAATGAAAGTTTAGTTATTTAGTCGATCATTAATAAAAATACCAAAAAGAATAAAACGAAAAAAGAAAATTCGAAATATCATTCATATGTGACAATGGCATCAACTTTTGGTATGGTTTCTGGGAGTGGGTTTCATCATATGCATAAGAAGATAAGAAAATAAAATCTGTATGAAGTTTTGAATTCATCAAACTCTTAAAAGCTTTAGAATTTTCCTTAATTATTTGTTTAAACTAAATATGGTAACAAAGTTTTATTATTTTCAGTCAGAAAAATAAAATCTACCTATGAAAGAATTAATGAAAATTTTCTTAATTTATTCATGGTGGTCATGATATATTATACAATCAATTGTATAATAAGATACATATAAAGTAATTCTAAGTTTCTTATTTTGTTGACGGTGCTCGGGATATCTCATATGATCATGTAAGTTTTCTATGAAGGAATTATACATGAATTAGTAATCAATTTCAGGATGACAAAAAATATTAAAAAATAATTGTTTTGACAGTTTGTCCAAGACGACGGATTTCGTGCATGTACTTTTGGTTTTAAAATTTTTTACTAAAATTAATGCATAAAAGAAAAATTATATATTCATTGAAATAATGTATATTAAATTAAAATAAAAATTAATTTTTTACTAAAATTAAATAAGTATTTTAATTAAAAATAAAAATTAATTTATGTAAAAATAAACTTATATTTTAATGTTAAAATATAGTGAATGAAACTTGAATCACTCTCCACTCCATAAAATCAAAAGCTTCCGTTAAAATTAAAACTGTGTTTTTATGATAAAAAAAATTAGTGTTTTATAATTAAAAAAGTCTACATCATTTTCTTTTGTTACTAAAATTGGTATTTGTCTTTTTTGTTTATAGAGATATGAGATTAAGATTTGAACTTAATTTTATAAAAACAATGTTAATTCAAAGGTTTTTACAGAAAAATTCGTAGGTTTATAAATGAAAACAAATTTTAAATTTAATCTAAAATTTTTTTAAAAAATTAACAAAACAATTCAAGGGGCCTACCCCTACATGGTGCTATCCTTGATTGTTAATGTCATAATAAAATTCACTATACTCAGACATTAACAATGACCATTTATAAGAGAGGTGATTTTGTGTTGCTATAACTTTGATTTTGGGTGAAAATTTTTTAAGTTTGTATTAGTTTTTGAAACGTAATAGGCATTTAGGTAGCAATGTAGGCCTAACTTATAACTTTGATAATTGGCATCATCTAGCATGTCAAAGCTTGTAAAAACATTAATTGTTAGATGTTGAATGAATTTTTACCTTTAACTAAAGTTTTACTTTCTATGCCAAGAGGTGTTATCCATGATTATCATTTTGAAATTTGGGGTTGATAACTTAAGTCATCTCACCTTTTGTAGTCAAACATTGAGTTACTTTGGAGTGACAAGAGTTTGATTCTTGAGACTTGCAACCTAGGGTTTCTTTTCTTGACAATGTTAGTTTTAAACTTTAGGTATCATAGAAAATATTAACCTTGAAGTAGGCAAACTCTTTATGCTAGAGGTTGTTTTTGCAAGTCACCATTCTAGTATATAGTTCTACAACCTTAATTATGTAGTCAATTGGTTAAAATGTCAATATAGTAGTTGTTGATCAAATAATAATACTTGAACATGAGAAAGATATAACACATACTTGGTGGCTCAAACTCCACACCTTGAGAGACATTTGTGTCATGAGATTTAACCTGTTCAAAGTGTACATCTTTTATGTAATATCCCGGTTAGAATTGTTTTTTTAGATTTGAAATCGAGGTTAAAAGTGAAATTTTATAATATAAAATAGAGGTGGGAGAGTTTAAGGGTAAAAGAGTTATTTAGAAACTATATGTGGCATATACATGAGTATCTTTGGGAGTATATTCTATGTATAGTATGAAAAAAGGAAGAAAATCTAAGATTTTCTTGACACATAACCATGTGCCTTTGGCACATGACTGTGTGTCGTAGTGCAACGCCAAATATACTTTTTTTTTTTTCATTTTATTGGCTTTTTCATCCAACTTTCATCTTTTTCTTTCTCCCCAATGAACCCTAGAGCAGCCATTAGTGACCAATCATCATTCCAACACCAAAACAGAGAGCTAGAACCAGCTAAAGAGAGATTTAGCAGTCATGGCTAGAGGGAAGTGTTTTCTTACCTCTTTCACCTTGTTTCATAGCATGTTCTCTCTGTTATTTGAGCTTTGATGACATTGATTACTTATTTGATGCATGCTTAGCTTGTTTGAGTGTTAAGGCGATGATTTAGAAGTAGATTATATGGATGATTTCTTGAAATTATGCATTTATGTCTATATATATGGGCTTTGGCACTTTATTCTAAGAAATATAGTGCATGTGATATGATTTTGATAGAATATATATGTAGATGGTTAATGTATTGATCCTATGAAACCATTGGATAGAGATTAAATATGTTGTGATTGAGAATAACTAGGATTTTTTGGGTTTCCAGAAGCGTTATTGTAAAAGTTAAGTTGAAAGCACGATCATGTACCCATATATGCATGACCATGTAGTCTCAGTTCTATTATACCGTACCACACATGTAGTCGTGCATGCTTGGAAAACTTGGATACATGACCATACGAGCGAGAGCACGACCATGTGCTTATTTTTAATCTACACGCTTGTGTAAGTAGGACACGAGAGTATTAGTTTAGCAATTGCATGCCTTTACAATTGTAAAACATGCCTATACAACCTCATGCATGACTGTGTCTCTTACACCACATGCCTATGTAGTAAGCCAAGAATTTACAAGAAATTCACAAATGCTAACACGACAAGACACATGACTTCATGTATACCACCATGCATACCCATGCATCTTGTTACACGCCCATGCATACCTACTAGTATATAAAGAGAATTTCTCCTTTCGCGAGTTTTAGCCAGTTTCTTTCCTAGTTTTCTTTCCTTTTTCTTTCTAGCTAACCCAATCAATTTTCAAATGGAGAAACTAGTTTTTAGTAACTAATCTAGCCAAGATCTAGTTAGAGTTAGAGAGATTGAAGCCTTTAACAGTTTTCAGCAAGTATTTCCTTACCTTTTTCTTGTTTTCCTAACATGTAACTTTCTAAATGAGTTTAGTTAGTGATTCAATATATTTTTCAGTCTAGTAAGGATGATCTTGAGATAGATGATAATGAGATAAAAGAGATAGTTTGAGTTAGAAGCATGTTTAGTTTACCTAATGCCTAAGGTATGTGTTTTAAGATTTATAAGCATGATTAGGTTGTATTTGGCTATTATTGATGGGGGGAAATATATTTATTGTGAAGTATTTTGCATGTGGATATGTTAGAATAAAATTGATTAAAGATTGATAAAGATTTAAGTTAAGTTTGACATGGACTCTGTGTGTTTCAACCAGAGTTGTCAAAACAGAGTAATACACACAATCATGAGCCCGATAGACGTACGCCCTTGCAATCATACTTTTGTAGAGTCATGGTCATGTACATGAGTTATGCATAACTAGATTTTAAGTAGGGTACATGATTGTGTAGTTAGGGTCATGACCGTGCATGCATAATAAGTTAGGAATCAGCTAAAAATCACAAAAGCTAGCATATTTAGACATAAGGCTAGACACACAACTGTGCATCTCATGCACGATCGTGCGTCTGAGGGTGTATATCTGTACACTTAATGAAAATATCAAATTTAAAGCATAACTTCCAAAATAAGAAATAAAACAAAAACAAAGCAGTAATAAGCAATAGAAAAAGAACAAAACAAACAAGAAAAGAAAAGACAAATAAGTAGACCAAACTCATAAGAGAAACTCAATAGCAATCTAAAATCTAGCTTAAGTAATTGTTAGATTATGCTTAGAAACATAATGGAAATTGAAAACAGTAATGGAAACTATTATAGAAATGTACAAAACAAAAAGCTAATAAGTACACAACAAGACATCAAACAATTTACTTAGAATATATTAATTAGCTTAATAAGTTACAAAATTAGAAGTTTCAGTAAAAATACACAAAATAAAACTGTAAAAGCTATATAGTTAACTATAATGTAATCAGAGAAAAAGAAACAATAAGATTTCATACAAGATATGTATTATATGACATGGTATACCAAAGTAGTATTTTCAGAAAAAAAAGATTAAGTGATTCATATGCATCAGTTTTTTAACATAAAACTTGACAACTAGGTTAGATATTAAAAGTGAATACGAAGGGACATCTATGAGATTTTAGCTTTCTAACTACGGTTAGAATTGTTAGATTTCAGTTTTTTAGTCTAAGGACTGGTATAGAAGAATATTTCATCTTGTTAGCACTTTATTCATCTTGTTCAACTCACATAGCCAAAATGTTAAATCTTTATATTCATTAGCCTGATCAACATAAAAGGTATCTTCGATACATAAAGAATTCAAAAATAGTTTTCATTCAATTTTTTAGTATTTTAGAATCTTTGCATCTTGGTAATAGTATTTTTAGAAAAAGATTTTTAGTAAATAGGCTCAAAGGTAAAAGCATGTTTTCAACATACGTCATATCATGTTATAGTATAATATGGTATGAATCAATACACATAAAGTAAATGAAGAAACATGTAAGAAAAGAATATAAGGATGTATAATTACATAATATACATCATTTGAGCAAAAATGTAAAAGACTTCAGTTGTGGCCGAAGAGAAACTAATAAAGAAAAAAAGTAGAATAATGAATGTCAAAAAGAGAACTCAACGAGTTAAACGATACTATTTTAGATCCCGTTTTATGCCCAGGCATATACATATACTTTTATACATAATTATGATGAAATGTGAAGCAAAATATAAGCAGTTATATCAGTCAGATCAGAAGAAGCTTTTAGGATAGTCAAAAACTTGGTTAAGTTCTCTAGTTAGTAACTAGTTACTTAAATTAGGCTACTTAGAGCCTTGTGATTAGCCACAAAGTGGTGGTTATCAGATTAGAGCCTACCCGAGGGTAGAGATAAAAGATATTTACTGAGTGACTTGTCATTCATCCTCTTCAGTTTTCTTTTTTTACAAGTTAGTGTTTTAGGAAGCTAAGCTTAGAGCAAGCCTTCACCCATATTTACAGTATTTACATATATAAGTATTTTTGTAATAGCCTGAGAGTAGAATTGTCTTTTTAGTTTCTGAATCTGAGGGTAAAAGAGAGATTTCCTTGATAGGAAAGAGTTTTGAGAGGGTTCAAGGATAGAAAAGTCTTTTAAAAGACTTTTGTGGTTTGTACAGGGATATTCTGGAAGAATATTCCATGTATGGCACGTAAGTGAGTGGAAATTGAGATTTCCACTACGCACATGACCGTGTGTCTTGCCAGTTAGCTATAAATATGTTTTGTTTCCAGTTCACGCAGTTCCCAGCTTATTTCATTTGCTTCTCCTTCTTCTTCCTCTAGCTCCAGTGAACCTTAAAATGGTTGAGAGAGATCCCCCAGTAGCTTAGTTCTAAATTAGAGATCCAGAAGCTTCCAAGGAGAGAGGTCCAACTTCTATGACGAGAGGTAAGTGTTTCCTTACCTCTTTCACTGTGTTTCTAGCATGTTTTGCTGTTTTGAGCTTTTAAGAACCTTTGTGTGCTTGTTTGAGATGTTAACAGCATGTTTAAGCTTGAGATGATGATTATTTGATGATTTGAGTGGAAAATGTTATGATTCATATGTGTATTTTGTTGTATACATGTATTGTATGCTTTAATTATGATATGTTGTGTGATTGATATGAGTTAATGATGAATATTTGCATGCTAGTAGTAGTTTTGAGTATGCATTGTTGTTGGATTAGAGTTTGGATGTGTTTGGAGTGAGATTTCTGGGTTTCCAGACGTAATCTACAGAATCTGGGTTGAGCACACGATCGTGCACCGAGGATGCACGCCCGTATGACCTCATTTCTATATGGACACGACTTTGCATGACACCCATATATGTATGAATATCCAAACACACGCTTGTGTACCCGAGTACACACACTTGTGTGTCTAGTCCCAACTTTACACGCCCGTGTAAGTAAGACACGAGAGTGTTGTAAGGTATTTACACATTCATGCAGTGTGAGACACAACTTTATGCCTTGTATACATGTCCATATGTTCGCACCACATGCCCGTGTGTATAGAGACCCACGCCCATGCACTTTAAGAAAGATGTAAAATGAATATTTAAGTATAGTTAAGCTACTCTAAGCTATTTTTAAGCACACATAACTCAGTAATAAGGTGATATAACAACATATCATGCATGATTATCAATATAGATCACGACATGCCACATTAGATATTTTCAGAAATGAATCTAAGGATCCAATAGTATGATTTTAAAGTATAAATATACGATGTTCCAGACATCAGTTAGGGGTGGATACGAGGGGGCACCTGTGAGTTCGCACACCCACTAGAGAGGACGTGGTCATTGACCAAGTTTGTTAGATAGAGTGCTGGTTGTGCATCAGTAGATTCAATAGGATTTAAGCTCACACGACTAGGGTGTCGAATCCCTGTATTCATCAGTCTGGCTAGCATAGTAGATATTTTCAGATACAATACTTTTTGATACAGTTATATTATATGTATATATTCAAGATCTTCGGATCATAGCTCTTATTATAAGAAAAAGTTTTCAGAAAAGAAAGTTTTTTCAGAAAAGAAAGTTTTTTCAGAAAAGCAGGTCCAAGGGTAAGTTTTATGATTTTACAGCATACACATGACATCAGCATGCATATTTCATGTCATATACAGTATCTTATGAGAAACATAGCAGAATAAGAAAAAGAATAATACATAAAATAAATATACTTCACAAAGTAAAAATAATAAGAGATAAGAAAACAGTAAGTAGAATTTCTACGTGACAAGTCACGTAGCCAGTTAAATGTAGGACCTACAAGTGTTTCAGTTAGGAAACGCTTGTTGAGTGAGTTTGTCATTTGCCCTTTTTTTTTGGTTTCATTTTGCAGGTTAGTGATTAGAGAGGGCTGAGTTAGAGCAAGACAGTTGTGAGATTTTTGAGGATATGACTTGACAGTAGATAGCATGTTTGGCTCGCATGCTTTTACTTATTTCCTCATGTGTATATCTATGTGTTATACTTTAGCACACATTGTATGAGTAGTATGTTCTATATATGAGTAGCCTGGGGATTTTACAAGTATATTTCAGTGTTTTTAATTTACTATTACAGTAAATGATATGAACAACTTTTACATATAAAAAAATTTTAAATTTAGCAGCAGCAACAGTCTTTTTACTATAGAGATCTCCGTCACAAGTATATTTTATTTATGATTTACAGTATATTTTCGTAGCGTATAGTGACCTAGGGTGGGGGTCGCCACAGTGTTTGGTATCAGAGCATTGCTTTGAGCTATTTAGCATAATTTGAAAAGTATTTTCAGAAAATAAGTTTTGACGTGCATTCTTTTCTATAAATTGCATGAGCCGAGAGCTAGTATATCCTAACAACCGTTGCTCGCTTCTTCTCAGCGTAAGTATTTAAGTGTAATTTCAGTTTATATTTGATGTTGATCCTCTGTGTTGTGATTTTCTAGATAAAAGATCTCATTTACCTAGAGATACAAGTGAACAAAGTAGTTACTCCTTAGACCCATGAGTATTAGTGACTTTAGGCGGTCTCAGCACTCCCGAGTATCTCTTAGAGCAGAGGATGTCAAAGATATAGTCAGAGAAGTCATAAGAAAGGGATTACAACATACAAAAAAGATTAAGACCTAAGAGCCTGTTAGAGGCGAAGCCCATCAGGGGCGAGACAGAGATTTTTATGGTTAGAGAATAGAGGGCTTTCAGGTACTAGGGTATGAGTTTCAGAGGGGTCAGAGTTCTGGTATAGGTACAACCAATACTAGTGGTTCAAAAAGACTTCATCCGATTTACAGTCTACAGGAGCTTATTAGCCACCAAAATTTACTAATTCTAAAGGTCCTGCAGTAGCAAAAGACTGGATAGAGTCGGTTGAGAGTACTATAGAGTTGTTTACCATGATAAACAGAGATAAAGTAAGATATGTCATTTATATGCTTAGAGGTGATGCGAGGGTATGGTGGAACCTCGCCAGGATATTAGTTGATGTGAAGAGTTTGACTTGGGACGAGTTTAGAAGATTATTTGATGAAGAGTACCACAGTGCAGACGTGATGCATGCTAGGGCCCAAGGTTTTATAGAGTTGACTTAGGGCACAAATTCAGTAAAAGATTATGTCATCAGATTTAATCAGTTAGTGAGATTTTTTCCAGGTATGATAGCTTCAGAGATTACTAGAGTTCAAATATTTGTGCATTGTTTACACCCAACCATTGCCAGAGACGCCATGACGGGATTTTCTCTTCCTCAGAGATTCAATGATGCTTTAGGGAGAACTTTGAGATCAGAGGTATATTTGTAGAGAATGAGTTTGTTTAATAAACTTGTAGAGAGAGACCCAGATAGAGGTTTCGATAGGGGCAGTGATAGAGGAAAGAGACTTATGTAGTCTAAGAAGTCTACCAAAGGAAGAAAACAGATAACATAGTCACCACCATATAGGACTTATGGTATGAGGCATTCGGGTGAGTGTTTAGCAGGGTAGAGTGTGTGTTTCAGATACAAATAACTTGGACATAAGGTGTTTGAGTATCCAATTATTGGAGGTGGTCCTCCAGGTAGAAGTTTTCCTAGTCCAACAGGCAGAGGTGTTGGAGTAAGCAGAGGTGGTCCTATTGCACCTAAAGAAGGTGTTGGTCCTTTAGGTGGAGGTAGAGCCAGATTTTTTGTATTCAATAGGGATCAGGCATAGGCTATGTTGTATACAATTATTGGTCAATTGCTCTTTCTTAATACTCCTATTTATGTGTTAATTGATTGTGGTGCCACACATAGCTTCATATCTAGAGAAGTAGTAGATAGTTTAGGGTTAATCGCTAGTGTGGCAGATAAGAGTATATGTGTAGAGATGTCAGATGATGGTATGGTTTTGAGTGATCGAGTATTGTCAAATCAAGAGATTGAGATTATAGGTAGAAGGTTGAGGATAAATTTGATTATATTAGAGTTAGTTGATTTTTACATGATCTTAGTCATAGATTTCCTGAGTAATTATGGGGTAGAGATAGACTGTAGAAAGAAAAATGTTAGACTACAGTTAGACCCTAATTAGTTTGTATTTGAAGATGAGAGAGTAAAAACTTCGTTTATTTCTTGTTTGCAGGCGAGAAAGCTTCTGAATAAAGGTTGTGTAGGGTACTTGGCTAATGTGGTATGTAGAGATATATTTGGGCCAAGTATCAAGGAAGTACATATAGTGAGAGAGTTTTCTGAAGTGTTTCCAAAATATTTGCCAAGGTTGCCTTATGAGAGAGAGTTAAAGTTTTGTATCGAGCTGTTTCCTGGTATGGCTCCCATTTCTAAAGCTTTGTATCAGATGGCTCCAGCAAAGTTACAAGAATTGAAGAAACAACTTTTGAAGTTTATTGATAAGAGATTTATCAGGCCGAGTTGGTCGTTATGGGATTCTCCTATCTTGTTTGTAAGACCCGCTGCCATGCATAGCGCTATTGCTGAATAATTCTTTATCTTTTATTAATAGACTAGAAATTCGGTATATGTGACGGGAATCCTATTAAAAGAAACTACTGCTACAGATCACATACGCATGCAAAAGCTGAAAACTAATAATAAAATGTACAATAGTGGCCCTAAAATACATTTCTCATATATAAACTGTTTCTGTATATATATACAATGAGTATATACAAAATTTACAATATAAGACCTAACAGGCCATATCGAAACTATGTAGAGTCCCTTTCTTGTCAACTACGGTCCACCTGCTCCTCGCTAGTAGCATACATACCTAAAAAGGAAGGAAGAAGGAAAAGAATGAGTGATAAAGATCACCTAGTAAGCGATTCTTACTTCCCTCAACCCAAGTAAGCAAACATACAACAAACGTACCTGGCCTTGGCCCTAACATTCATTTGTATGTTTATTGAATCTGAATAAATTACTTATTTTGTTATCTGGATTTCATTAATAATTCATGCCATAAAACATGAGTCATGTCATGCTAACTGTAAACTGAATATACATGTATCTGACTATCTACGTATTTGAAGATACTTGTTGTGCTGATCAGGCTCATGAACACAAGGATTCGACATCTTGGCCATGTGGGCTCAACAGTCTAGCTAAGGGCTAGAAAGCTGAATATACTGAGCTGGACGATCTGATTTCAGTCAAAAGACTGAAATCCTATAGATACCTCCTCCAATTCACCTAAAACTCTAAATCAGATATCGGGTTCTGAATGCTGAATGACTAAGGAAATCGGATCTCTTGATCATTTTCCATGTTGATGTCTTGGCATGTCATGCTATGAAATGCTTATACAACATTAATTATCTGAATTCATACTTATCTGATGCTTATTATCCTTTAAATTGGTTTCCTATGCTTAATTATCCATTTCTGGAAAATTATGCTACTGCACGGGCGTGTGGCCAAGGCACACGGGCGTGCAAGGAACACACACGAGAGTGCATGGCAAAGGCACATAGGTATGTGCACAAACGCACAGGGTCGTGCGTTGGCCGTGCAACCAGTCGTGCTCGCTTTTGGAAAATTTGTGCATTATCACGAAAAAATAGGCACACGACCATGTCCTTTAGGACACACAGGTGTGTCTTCTGTAAACAGGTCGTGCACACTTCGTGCACACGGGCGTGTCCCTGTAAAAGCAAAGGCACACAGACGTGCACCTACGGGCACACGGGTGTATATCTTGCTCTACACTGATGACACAACCTAGAACTTACAGGAAATCCAACTAAATCAAAATTAATCTGAAATTAACTGAAAACATGCTTTTTTAACACTTCAATATGCATACATCAAGCTTCAATTTCATCTATCATATGACATTTCATATTCCACCATCAAAGCAACCTATTCTCTCACATAAACACACAGATAAGCATAAGCAAGCATGGTTCCTGGGTGGAAATCATCATCTCAAGCATCATCTCATCAACATATCAACATATAAACATCTCATATACCTATAAACATGCTAGAAACGTAATCAAACATTTCCAATCATCAAGCACAAGCTAGGAAACGTAAGGAAGAAGTAAGGAAACACTGACCTCTTGCGATGGCTATTGGAAAACTCAATCAAGCTAATTTCTTCCTTCTCTAGTTAGATTGGGAGATATTGGATGCTGAAAATCTGTTCTAGGGCTGGGAGTCACTGAAACAAAAGAGAAACTTTGGCTGAAAATGGGTGAGACGGGTGAGAAAAGGCTAATAACTCTCATCTCTCTCCTCTAACTCACTTGCACGGGCGTACAAGGTAAAGTGCATGGGAGTGCACGAGGTAAAATGAAAACTCTTTATTTTCTACGCTACGCATGAAAGAAACCTCCTAAAGGGAATCATGCGAAAGCCACAGAAGCTCTGAAAACTTACTATCTCACCCCTAAACTCTTCTAAACTCCCAATCTATTTCTAAATCTCACATCTAACCCCCAAACTCTACCCTAAAAGGTATTTCTAATCCTGGGATGCTATATTATTTTTGGAGAAGAAAGACGGTTCCCTAAGAATGTGTATTGATTACAAAGAGCTGAACAAAGTAACAATAAAGAACAAATATCCGTCACCCAGGATTGATGATTTATTTGATTAGTTGAGTAGAGCTACAGTGTTCTCCAAGATAGATTTGAGGTCTGGGTATCATCAGGTGAGATTGGTAGATAGAGATATACCTAAGACGACTTTCAAGATGAGGTATGACCACTACGAGTTTGTGGTGATGCTTTTTGGGTTGACGAATGCTCTTAGAGTGTTTATAAATTTGATGAACCGAGTTTTCCAAGATTGTCTAGATAGATTCGTGGTTGTATTTATCAATGACATCTTGGTCTACTCGAGGAGTGTAGAGGAGCATGAGAAACACTTGAGGTTTGTTCTTCAGAGATTGAGAGATCGTCAGCTTTATGCCAAGTTCAATAAATGTGAGTTTTAGTTGAGCAATGTGGCATGTCTTGGGCATATAGTTTCAACAACTAGTATTTCAGTGGATCTGAGTAAGATAGATGTCATTCTGAGTTAGCCGAGACCAAGGACACTTAAGGAGGTTAGGAGTTTTCTTGGTTTGGCTAGTTATTATCAGAGATTTATAAAGGGTTTTTCCAGCATAGCGAGACCATTGACAACTTTGACTCAGACTGAGGTTTCTTTTGTTTGGACCGAGGTATGTGAGAAGAGATTTCAAGAGTTAAAGTAGAGATTGACTAGTGCTCTAGTGTTAGCATTGGCTCAGGAGGGTGTCGACTATGATATTTACACAGATGCTTCCTATCAAGGGATATGAGTACTATTTATGCAACAAGGTAAGGTAATTAAAGGATTATGAGTTGATATACCTTACGCATGATTTAAAGTTGGCTACAGTAGTATTTACTTTGAAGATCTAGAGACATTATCTATATGGTGTCAGATGTTGCATATATTTAGATCATCAGAGTTTCAAGTATTTCTTCACCCAAAGAGAATTGAATATGACACAAAGGAGATGGTTAGAGCTGGTGAATGATTATGATTGCGAGATTCACTATCATCTGGGTAAAGCTAATGTAATAGTTGATGCTTTGAGCAGAAGAGTAGTTTTATCCATGATTTCAGTACAAAGTCAGTTGTAACATGAGATTGCTAGAAAGGATATTGATAGTGACAACTGGTTTTTCCAGACTTCAGATAGTGTCCACGCTATTGGATGATATTAGAGTTAGTCAGATATCAGATATATAGATTTAGAGTATGATGCAGAGGGTTTTTGAAAGTACAACACTAGATTTTAAGATTAGAGATGAGATTTTAAGGTTCAAAGACAAGTTTGTGTGCTAGAGGACACAAATTTGAGACAGAAAATCTTGTTAGAGGCTCACAGTACAATTTATACAGTACATCCTAGTAGTACCAAGATGTATCAAGATCTCAAGAGAGGATTTTGGTGGTCTGGTATGAAGATAGATATTTCAGATTTTGTAGCCAGATGTTTGACTTGTCAGTAGGTCAAGACAGAGCATCAGAGGCCTGCTGGGTTATTACAACCATTGAGGATTCCTGAGTGGAAATGAGAAAACATTTTCATGGACTTTATATCAGGACTTTCTAGAGTGTAGTGTGGGTATAATGGCATTTGGGTAGTTGTTGATAGATTGAGTAAGTCTGTTCACTTCTTGTTAATTAGAGAGGGTATAAGTACTGATCAGTTGGACCATCTATATGTCAGAGAGGTAGTCAGATTACATAGGGTTCCTAGAGACATAGTATCAGATAGAGATTTGAGATTTTTATCAGCTTTTTGGGGTAGTCTATAGAAAGCATTGGGGACCAGACTTCATTTCATTTCAGTTCAGTTTATCACCTGCAGATAGATGGTTAAACTGAGAGAGTTAATTAGATCTTTGAGAACATATTGAGAGCCTGTTGCATGGATTTTCAGACTAGTTGGGTTGATTTGTACCGTTGATGGAGTTTACCTATAACAACAGCTATCAATCTACTATTTAGCTGACACATTTCGAAGCCTTGTATGGTAAGAGGTGCAGATCATCATTGCATTAGGATGACATTGGTGAGAGAAACTCATTAGAGTCAGTAGTAGGGCCAGAGATGACTCAATTGATGATTAAACAAATCAGAGTTATCAGACAGAGAATTAAACAGGCCTAGGATTGTTAGAAAAGCTATGCAGATCTAAGGCATAAGGAGATTGAGTTCGAGGTTAAAGACCATGTGTTTCTGAGAGTTGCTCCTTACAAACGTGTTCTAAGATTTGGTAGGAAAGGTAAGTTAGCTCCAAGATTCATTGGCTTATATTAGATTCTAGAGAGAATGAGCAAAGTTGCTTACAGGTTGCTCTTCCAACCAATTTGAGCAGAATCTACAGTGTGTTTCATGTGTCTCAGTTGAGGAAATATGTGAGAGATCCATCTTATGTGTTAGAAGTTCAAGATCTGGAGTTGTTAGATGACTTGAGTTATCAAGAAGTGTCAGTTTAGATTTTTTACTACACAGTGAAAACACTTAGAAACAGATAGATTTTTTTGGTTAAAGTTCTGTGGAGAAGTTAGAGAATCGAAGAAGCTACTTTGGAGGTTAAGAATGAGATGAGAGATAGATTCCCAAATTTGTTTAGGTAATTTTGGGGACGAAATTTTTATTAGAAGGGGAGAATTATAATAGCCCGAAGGTAGAACTATCTTTTTAGGTTCTGAATCTGAGGGTAAAAGAGAGATTTCTTTGATATGAAAGAGTTTTGAGAGGGTTCAAGGCTAGAAGAGCCTTTTAGAAGCCTTTTGTGGTTTGTAAATGGATATTTTGGGAGTATATTCCATGTATGGCATAAAAGTGAGTGGAAATTGATATTTTCACTACACAAACGATTGTGTGTCTTGCCAGTTAGCCATAAATATGTTTTATTTCCAGTTTGCATAGTTCCCAGCTTATTTCATTTGCTTCTCCTTCTTCTTTCCTCAACTCTAGTGAACCCTAGAATGATTGAAAGAGATCCCCTAGCAGCTCAGTTCCAAATTAGAATCCAGAAGCTTCCAAGGAGAGAGGTCCAACTTTCATGGTGAGAGGTAAGTGTTTCCTTACCTCTTTCAGTGTGTTTCTAGCATGTTTTGTTGTTTTGAGCTTTTGAGAACCTTTGTGTGATTGTTTGGGATGTTAATAGCAAGTTTGAGCTTGAGATGATGATTATTGGATGATTTGAGTGGAAAATTTTATGATTCATATGTGTATTTTGTTGTATATTTGCATTGTATGTTTTAATTATGATATGTGGCATGATTGATATGAGTTAATGATGAATATTTGCATGCTAGCAGTAGTTTTGAGTATGTATTGTTGTTGGATTGGAGTTTGGATGAGTTTGAAATAGGATTTCTGGGTTTCTAAACATAATCTGCAGAATCTAGGTTGAGCACACAACCGTGCACTGAGGGTACATACTCGTATGACCTCATTTCTACATAGACACGGCCTTGCATGACACCCATGTGCATATGAAAATTTAGACACACACCCGTGTACCTGAGTGCACATGTCTATGTGTCTAGTCCCAACTTTACACGCCCGTGTAAGTAGGACACGAGAGTGTTGTGAGGTGGTTACACATCTGTACAGTGTGAGACATGGCTTTGTGCCTTGTATGCACGCCGTGTGTTAGCACGACACACCCGTGTGGCCAGCCAAGTTTTGATAAAATGATTCTTGAAGCTGGCACGCCCAATAACACAAGTTGCATACCATCTCGTGTGCCTTGACACACGCCCTTGCGCACAGAGACACACGTCCGTGCACCTTAAGAAAGACAGAAAAGGAATATTTAAGTAAAATTAAGCCACTCTAAGCCATTTCTAAGCACACATAACTCAGTAATAAGATGCTATAACAACATATCATGTATAATTATCAGCATAGATCATGACATGTCATATTAGATGTATTCAGAAATAGATCCAAAGATCTAATAGTATGATTTTAAAGTATAAGTATACGATGTTTCAGATATTAGTTAGAAGTGGATACGAGGGGGCACCTATGAGTTCACACACCTGCTAGAGAGGGAAACTAGTGTCAGCTAGAGAGGACAAGGTTATTGACTAAGCTCGTTAGAGAAAGTGTTGGTTGTGCATCAGTAGATTCACTAAGATTTGAGCTTACACGGCCAGGGTATCAAATCCCTGTATTCATTAGTCTGGCAAACATAACAAATATTTTCAGATACAGTACTTTTTGATACAATTTTTAGCTTATACTATATGTATATATTCAGGATCTTCGGATCATAGCTTTTATTATCAGAAAGAGTTTTCATATAAGAAAGTTTTTTCAGAAAATCAAGCCTAAGGGCAAGTTTTATGATTTTATAGCATACACATTTCATGTCATGTACAACATCTCATGAGAAACATAGTAGAATAAGACAAAGAATAATATAGAAAACATATATACTTTAGAAAGTAAAGATAATAAGAGATAAGAAAACAGTAAGCAGAATGTCGACACGACGAGTCACGTAGCCAACTAGGTGTAGGACCTATGAGTGTTTGAGTTAGGAAATGCTTGCTGAGTGATTTTGTCACTCACCCCTTCTTCCCTGTTTCCTTTTACAAGTCAGTGATTAGATAAGGCTGAGCTGGAGTGAGATAGCTATGAGATTTTTAGGGATATGCTTTGGCAGCAGATAACATGTTTGGCTCGCATGCTTTTACTTATTTCCTCATGTATATATTTTTGTTTTATACTTTAGTACACACTATATGAGTAGTATGTTCTATACATGAGTAGCTTCGGGATTTTACAAGTATATTTCAGTGTTTTTAATTTACTGTTATAGTAAATGATATGAAAAGCTTTTACATATAAAGAAATTTTAAATTTAGTAGCAGCAGTAGTGTTTTTACTGTAGAGATCCTTGTCACAGGTATATTTTATTTATGATTTACAGTATATTTCCACAACGCACAGTGACCTGGGGCGAGGATTGCTATAATTTATGTATATATTTAGTTCTCAATAGATAATATGTTGGCTCACATATTTGGTATTACTCATGCATAAAATGTGTAATATCAATTATGTTTGTAGGTGTTACCTAAAGCCAGTAAGACATAGTTTTCAGATGCCAAGAACAAGTCAATATCAAAGATAGAGTTCAGAGACAAAATTAGTATGTGTCAAAGATATAAAAAGATTACACCCTATTTTTAGTCTACCAGAAGTTCATCAACCTCTTAAGTTTAGTTGGTTTAGAAACCCAACTATAGTAGAAGACTAGATTGAGGTGCTACAGAATACCATGGATCTATTCAGTATATCAAATAAAGAAAAAATAAGGTATGTAATATACATGCTCAGTGGAGATGTAAAGGTTTGGTGGAACCTCACAAATACATTAGTTAATAAAGATAGTTTGACCTAGGCAGAGAACAGACAATTATTTGATAAAGAGTTTAAAAATGCAGATATAATTTATGCCAAAGCTCAAGAATTTATTGAGTTGACTAAAAGGTCAAGTATAGTAAAAGAGTATGTAATCCGGTTTAATACTTTGGTCATATTTGTTTTAAGTTTAATAGGATCAGAGTTGGGTAAGGTGCAAAACTTTATTCATGGTTTACATTCTACTATAACTAAAGATATGATGGTTAGAGATACTCATCCCTAAATATTCAATGATGCTTTAGGCCAAGCTTTGAAACCAAAGATATACCTCCAGAGAATACACATGTTTTTTAGATTAGCTAAAAGAGATAGAGCTAAAGATAGAGAAAATGAATTAGATTAAGAAATAAAGAAAGAGAAAAAGAAAAAGAAGTCATTCAAGAAGATAAGAGATAGAGAGATCAATTTTAGTTACTAGAGTATGCCAGCTGTAGGAAGAGACACTTAAGAAAGTGTTTGGCTGATCATGACATATGTTTTAGATGTCGCCAGATAGGACATAAGAGTTCAGAGTGCTTAACTAGAGAAGACATAGGTCCATCCAAAGATAGATTCAGGCCAAGGACAGACAAAATAGATTTAGTCAGAGGAGGTGCAGAGGTAGTAAAATGAGGCCAAAGCTATCCTATACAGTAAGCTTGGTTAGTATTTCCTTCCTAGTGCTCCATTTTGTTTAAGTTGTTGCCAGTTTTATGTAGAGGTTTCATTAGAGAGACATTGAGGTTAAACTCCAATTAGCCCTTGATCATTACATCCAAGGTTAAGGTTAAGTTCAAAGTAAAGTAATTAGAGTGCGCAGTTGATGCAAATAAAGAAGTCTAGTAGTAAAGAGTCCTTAAAGGATATTAGCTTACTTCTAGAGAAGAAAAAAATAAGAATAGTCCAACTTAAGATCATCAGAAAAGCTATTTAGATATGAAACCCTTAAAAAGCAAAATGAAGCTTAAGGAGAGCTTTTCTAATGTAGTGTATAAAGGAATTTTGGGGATGGAATTTTAGGCAGTAATTTCAAGGATGAAATTTTTAGAAGGGGGAGAGATTATAACATCTCAAGGTTAGAATGATCTTTCTAAGCCCTGATCATGGTTAACAGAGAGATTTTCTAGCCCAAGAATAAACTTAAGAAAGTTTCAAAGGTAAAATAATCCTTTTTGAAGGCTTTATAAATGGCTTGTAAGGCATACATGATCCTGCATCCTATAGACACATGACTGTGCATTTTTCTCGCCATGCATGCCCTTGCATGCCTGTTAGTATATAAAATGAATTTCTTCTTTTGTGAGTTTTAGCTAACTTCTTTCCTAGTTTTCTTTCCTTTTTCTCTCTAGCTAACTCTAATCAATTTTCAAAGAGAAGCCAATTTTTAGTAGATAATCTAGCCAAGATCTAGTCGGAGTTAGAGAAATTGAAACCTTTAGTAGTTCCAGGCAAGTATTTCCTTACTTTTTTTTGTTTTCCTAGCATGTAACTTCCTAGATGAGTCCAGTTAGTGATGTAGCATGTTTTTTAGTTTAGTAAGCATGATCTTGAGATAGATGATGATGAGATAAAAAAGATATTTTGAGTTAGAAGCATGCTTAGTTTTCCTGATTGCTAAGGTATATGTATTAAGGATTTAAAGCATGATTATACAGTATTTGGCTAGGGAAAATATGTTTATTGTTAAGTATTTTACATATGGATATGTTCGAATAAGATTGATTGAAGATTGATAAAGATTTAAGTTGAGTTTGGCATGGATTCTATGTGTTTCATCTAAAGTTGTTGAACCAGAGCAAGATGCACGACCATGAGCCTGATAGACACATGTTCGTGCAGTCATGCTTTTACAGCGTCATGGTTGTGTACATAAGTTGTGCACGACTAGATTTTGAGTATGGAACATAATCAAGTAGCTAGGGTTACGATTGTGTATACGTAATAAGTTAGGAATACGCTAGAAATCACAAAAAGCTAGCACGTTTAAATGCAAGGCCAAGCACATGACTGTGCGTTTGAGGGTGTATACCTGTGCACTCATTGAAATTATCAATTTTAAGTTAAATTTCCAGAATAAAAAATAAAAAAGAAACAAAGCAACAATAAGCAACAGAAAATAACCAAATAGACAAGAAAAGAAAAGACAAATCAGTAGATCAAACTCATAAGAGAAACTCAATAACAACTTAGAAACCAGCTTAAGTAATTGGTAGATTACACTCAGAAAAAGAATGGAAATAGAAAGTAGTAATAGAAACTATTATAGAAATGTATAAAACAAAAAACTAGTAAGTACACAATAGAACACAAAACAATTTACTTAAAACTTATAAACTAGCTTAATAAGTTATAGAATTAGAAGCTTTAGTAAGAATATATAGAACAAAAACTATAACAACTATATAGTTAACCATAATGTAATTAGAGAAAGAGAAATAATAAGATTTCATGCATGATATGCATTACGTAACATGACATGTCAAAACAGTATTTTCAAAAAAATAGATCAAATGATCTATATGTAACAGTTTTTCAACATAAAGCTTAACATCCAAGTTAGATATTAAGGGTGAATATGTGGGGCATCTACGAGATTTCACATTTCTAAATACGGTTGGATTGATTAGTTTTCAACTTATTGGTCAAAAGACTAGTATGATAGAATATTTTAGCTTACTAGTATTTCGCTGGTCTAGTTCAATCTACATAGCCAAAATGTCGAATCTCTATGTTCATCAGCTTGATCAACACAGTAAGTATCTTCGGATACACAAAGAATCCAAAAACAGCTTTTATTTAGTTTTTCAATATTTTAGGATCTTTGGACCCTAACAATAGTATTTTTAGAAGAAAAATTTCAATAAACAAACCTAAAGTAAATAGTATGTTTTCAATGTACTTCATACCATGATATAACATAACATGGTATGAATCAATACACAAATTAGTAAAAGAAGAAATATGTAAAAAAAGAATATAAGGATATATAACTACACGATATAACTACACGATATACATCATTTGAGTACAAATATAAAATACTTTAGCTAGGGCTTAAGAGAACTCAAGAATATTCTAAGTCTCAGAAACTAATAAAGAAAGAAAGTAGGATAAAGAATATTAGAAAAAAAACTCAACAAGTTAAGCGATACCAGTTTAGATCCCTTTTCATATTAAGTTGTATACATATACTCATATATGTAAGTATGACGTGGCATGAAGCGAAAGATGAGCAGTTAGATAAGTTAGATAAGAAAAAGCTAGTAGGCTAATGAAGAACTTGGTTAAGTTTTCTAGTTTAACAGCGGACCAGTTAAGTTAGGATGCTTAGAGCTTTGTGATTAGTCACAAGTTAGTAGTTATCATATTAGAGTTTACCCGAGGGTAGAGATAGAAGATACTTATTGAGTAACTTGCTACTTATTCCCCTTAATTTTCTCTTTTTGTAGGTCAGTATTTTGGGAAGCTAAGCTTGGAGCACAAGTGGCCGAAGAGTAGGATATGGTTTTAGTGAGCCTTTGCCCATATTTTTAGTATTTATACATACAAGTATTTATGTATGTATTGCTCATGTTTTTAAACTTTTACAGTATCAATTATGTTTACTACTAAACCCCAAATTCTAAATGTACAATATCAATTATGTTTACTACTAAACCCCAAATTCTAAATGGCAAATAACCTAGAGGGGGGTGAATAAGTTATTTCAATAACTTTCACAAATTTAAACTTTTACAGTCAAAACACAATCAATTAGTTAATTTAAACCTAATCAAATCACCCAAGCAATCAATCAAATAATATAAAACAACAAGTAAAAATAAGAAAGTAAGTGATAGAAATTACTCAGCTATTTTTAAAGTGGTTCAAAGCTTCTCCATACCTTCTACATCTACTACTTCAATCAATCCCACTTGAAGATTTTTTTCCACTAACTTCAACCTAGAAATTATATTAGTTTTAACACCAGGGATCTTTCCCTTCTTACACTAGTTTTAATACAAAAGATTGTACCTTTAACTTAGTTTTTATAAGGATTACGCTCTACACTAGTTTCATGGGATTACGCATAAGGGTTTGTGGAAAAATTACAAAGAAATTGCCTCACAAGGGTGATACAATAATAAACTCTCAAAATCTCTCAAATGATTTACAATATGTTTCTAATGAAAAATAGAAGTGTATATGCCTGATTCTCTTTTGCTCATAAACTCAATCAATTCCCTATTTATAGTTAAAGAATTTGGTAGCTATTGCAAAGCTGATAAGAGAGTTGTTAGAAAAATTCTTCATGAATACACAATAGTGTGTTTATTGTGCATGGTCGTGCTTCATTTAATAAACGCACCCAACAGTCAATTTTGTATACATACACGGTTGTGTGATTTCTTCACATGATCGTGTGTCAACTTTTTATGCATGACTCTTCAAATTCCAGGTGGTAGCATGAGATGTATGCACTGTCAGCACACGAGAAACACACAGCTGAATTTTTTCCTTGCATACGGGCATGTGTTTCTAATACACGGCTGTGTTTCTAAAGTTTTTGTCTTGACTTGGCATAATAGCATGACACAGGTGTATGCTTCTTTTTCTCTTGACACACAGTAGTATGTCCTTCCTACACGCAGTTGTGTGTGCCAGCTTTGTGCATAATACACTTGTATGTATTAAGCACACGTTTGTATGTAACATCAATTTTTTCATATATAGGTGTGTGTTAGTATTACACGGTCATGTAATACCATTTTCTTCAAGCATCAAATTCCAAAATATAGCACGAGAGCAGTATATGATGCTATGTTTCATAACACATGGTTGAATTATCAATTGAGCACGATGATGTGTTTGAGACACACTAGCGTATGTCTAGACATTCTTACAAAAGTATTTGGCATAATTTTGGTCATGAAACAAGTTCATGCTAAAGGTAATTTTGTCATTTCATGAATTTTAACATATTTTTGAAATCATCAAAACACTAAAGGATTCAACATTTGCAAATATTATTACTATTAATATATGTAGTAAGACATGAGTTTTCCTTTAAAATACTGTACAATGGGTTTTAACATTCCATTACATTTTATTTGCAGTATTTGCATACATTGTTTTCAGTTAAGCTAGTCAAGGTGAGACTCTTACTATATATATTAAAGATAATTTCAATTTCAAAAAAAATCTATGTATTTATAGTTTATAGTAGTATATAGCAGTGGGCCTCACATCATGCATGATCCCGTGTATCTTTCTACATGCCCTGTGTGCATATAGTACACTACCGTGCACTTAGGCTAAAGTGCACAAAGCACATTATAAAGCATTCCTAAGCTATCTTAAGCCTACAAAACTTAATAATATCAAGAGAAAACAAGATGTCTACATGATTAGCATCATATAGCTTAGTATGTTATACTAGTTTTTTTAGAAAATGATCTACGGATCTAATAGCATGTTTTTAAAGTATAATTATATGATGTTTCAAACATTAGTTAAAGGTGAATATAATAGGGCACTTGTGAGTTCACACACCTGTCAGAGAGGAAACCGATGTTTGTTATAGAAGGCAGAGTCGTTGACCAAGTTCATTAGAGAAAGTGCTAGTTATGCATCAGTAGATTTTAATAGGATTGAACTCATATGGTTATGATGTTTAATCCATGTATTCATTAGTTTAACAAGCACAACAGTTATTTTTAGATACAATGTTTTTAAATACAACTTTTAAGTATATACTTTTTGTATATATTCAATATTTTCAGATCATAGCTATTATTTTCAAAAAAACAAGCCCGAGGAAAAATCTTTATAGTTTTCAGTGTTGACATGACATTAGCATATTCACATCATGTTATGCATAATATTTTTCAAGAATCAGCATTAAATAGAGACAATACTATAACAAATAATGCTAATATTACAAAAAAAAAAAAAAAAAGGATAAAGAGAATGTTAAGCTAAATATAACATGACAAGTCACAAAAAACGATTGAGATAAAAGCCTACTTATGATTAAAGGATAAGAAATGCTTACTAAGTGATTTTATCACTTACCCTTTCTTATTTTCCTTTCTTGCAGGTCAGTGACTTTTAGGTTTGAGTTGGATATAAGTAGGTTGGAAGTTTTGGGATATTGTTTAGCAACAGTTAACATATAAATGGCTCACATGCTTTTGTATAATTGCTAATCATGCACCTACGTATATTATATGTACAATTCATAAGTACTATATGTATAGTATGTTTTATAAATTAAAATACTTAGTGATTTTCATCACATGAATAGCATTTTCTCTATATCATGGTCAGAATTTTATATATACAGCTTTTGCATGCAAAATTTTTATTCCGTAGTAGTTTTCACTATAAGGATTCCTACTATAGGCTGAGGCTATTCATTAGTGGAATAATAATAAATAATAATAAATAGCAGTACACAGTGATCTATAGTAGAGAATCCTAGATTTTATAGGCTACATCTTGATATGCGCAAGAATTATTTGATTTTCTAAAGTCTACCTTGTTATCCTTTCATGGAGAATTTTGAAAGGGATGCTTTGCTTAAGGTCGATAAGTTAGGGGTAATTAATCATCTTCTAATAAGCGTTTGGGGGAGTAGCACATCAAAGATTGATGACATATTATTGTGCTTGGTGGAAGGTCATCTATCTAACACTAAATTGTTAGATATTTCTCATCACTAATTGGCAAATGATGTATGTAATTTCGTTTCTTGGGCAAGATATGCTATGGTAGTGATGTTGTGGATCCATTATTTAACTTGAATTTTCACTGTGCTTATATAATAAATGCTAATAAAGAGTTTGGCACAAAGTTATTTTTTGACATGGCTTGACTTGTTGCTCAAGAATCTATATTCACAATTATGATATTAATGACTAAAAGAATGCTTCAATAGCATATATCTATAAATAAGAAAGTTTCTTGAGAATGACTCAATTAAGGACAATGGTCTAATATAAAATTATTGAATTTTGTGAGAATGTCCTCACCTAACTTCAAATGAAGCTTATATAATCTTAAGCATCAAGTGTATGTTTTCTTATATTAAATCATTCTCTTCCTTGATTCCCTTTCTCCCTCTCAATAATCTTCTTTATTTAAAGAATGAATAAGATTTTTACAACCTTATTAATTTACATTTGAAGTTCAAATTTAAATAATAATTTTCTAATTATTTATGTTAAGGATAATATAACAATGTAGGGTTAATAAAGTAGAATGTTATTGTTTTCTATCGTAAATAGATGACATAAAAGGAATAATTGATGAATTACATTCTTTGGCTGAGAGATGTTAATCTGCTAACTGACACATAGATTGTCGCTTTTGCAGATGATGGCCTTTTGAATAGATACTATATATGTAGAAAACTATTATGTAATAGACACAAAGTGAACAAGTATCATTTCAAAATTCAAGGTAAGAAAGTGTTATTAAAACAAAATACGAGATAGAAATTAGTCATTTTCATCGAACTTTTCCTATGTTCTTGTCTATCGAATTTATAAATTTTATCATGATATATGAAATTGTTCAATGCTTTTATAAACTTTAGTAGTCTCAAACCACCCATCGTGGTAAGCATAATTGAGATACTTTTTGCTTGCTTACAATTTTAATTCTTGAGTGGCATCTTGACATAATATAAAGTTGTTTACCTTTTAGTCCAAAATATAGAAGGAAAACTATAATCAAATTACTTGAATCAAAAGTATACATTATTATACTAAAAAAAGGTAGGATTGACATAGGGGATCATAATCAGATTCTCAAATATAATTTTAAAATAAGTAAAATTATGTATTTATCTTAATATGATAAGAATAGATTAACTATTTTATAATTCTATTCTTTGAGTGAAATTGTTCTAATCTATCCTTACTTTGACCACTTCTAAGTATTATTTTTCTTTTAGGATTGCTAAACCCTAACAACTACTAGGAATCAACCTATAGTGGCCCCGTTCTTTTTTAACTTGTATTATAGTCCTCCAGCAAATTTCATTACATTGTTGAACCATTCTTAGTAAGATATTCATGGAAAATAAAGTCGTATATATTTCAGTCCACAAAATAAAATAAAATAAATTTAGTTGAAAAAACCAATACCCAATATTAAATTAAACTGGGTCCAACCTAATCCCTAATTGACACGTGGCGTTTTCCAGATGTTTGTTAAATTACCCACCGCTTCAATAAAAAAGTCAAGCGACTCAGTCAACTCTATACTGACCGCGCGAGCGCGTGTCGGTCACTCGCCCGCGCACCATTGTACAACACAGACTATGAGACACTAACGTACGCTGCTTACGTAGCCACACACGACCCAATAATAATTCTGTTAAAACAAAAGCATATCCTCTCCCAATGGCAAGCCAGTCACTTTCATCTTTCTGGTTTTCTTGGCTCAGAATCACGGCAAATGATCTTTAGACCCATCAGGTTTTTATTATTTCCTTTTTGGGATTTAATTAGTTGAGAATTCATTTTTATAATTTTGAAAATTTATCGTCAAAATAAGCTCAAAATTAAAATCATGGATTATTATAATAATACCCATTACATGATTTTATGGTAAACCTCAACCTTGAACTTTCTCATTGACTCCATTAATGAATGTTTTACATTAATAGATAAAAAGCTTTTTAATCTAGTAATATAATTGATTAGTCTAAATTGAAGATAGTTATCAGTATGAATGATACATAATACATACTATATGATAAAATTTAATATGGAAAAAAAATACATATCTTAAATTGTATAAAAAATTAATATAATATATATGTGTACCATATGGTATAATATTATAGTATAGATCGATGTATCTTTTTGAATCAAATTAAGTGGGTTAAACTCAAAACTAGGTCACCTAAACAAATCTAAAAAAAAAATGGATTAAATAATAATTTTTTTATTATTTTATCTATTTTTAATTCAAATTTTTCAACCCAATCCAAGTAATTTTATTATTGTTTTTATAAAATTGAATATAAGTAAAATAATTATAATTTAATTTTTATAATTTAAATATTATTTTATTTAAAAAGCGTATTTTACAATATGATACAATACACAATACAAAAAATTAAATTTTTTATATATAATATGATATATAGTTAAAGTTAATTTAAGATATAAATCACTAAAAATTATATTTAGAATTCCAAAAATATATTTATATTATTAAATAATCATTAAAATAATAATTATTTAAGGTCATAAATATTTTATAACCAACTTTATATGTGATTGGACTATTATGATTGGATAATGGGACAAAAATACAACATATACTTCAACTTAAAACTAACAATGAATGGTAAAGCAAGTCAGTAATATTTTAAAGACTAAATGGACTTACCAAAAGTACTGAAATGTTGGGGTCCATAGTGGTATTTGTTTAATGTATCCGCTCTATCATCCTGCCCCTCAGTTTCATCGGTTCTGACGGATTCGTTTCTTATATTTTCTAAGAAAATTAAAAACAGCAAAAGTCTCCAACAGGGTGAAAAAAAAAAAAGAGAGAGATAATTTTCTTGGTGGAAAATGGATCTGTGGACTGTTCAGGTGAAGAACACAAGCTTAACCTCTGTTTGGATGATGAGAAACTTGAAACCCAGCTCTGGAAATTTGGGAAAAGTTGGTGTTTTCGAGATCAGGCTTTTGAAAACCAGGGTCCTTTCTTCTTCAAACGTTTATCATAATTCTTTGCTTGTCAAAGCTGTGGCTAAGAAGAATCACGACAACCCATCTGGTAATTTTGATTTTAAAATCTGGGTTAGTTTCAAATAATGAATTGAATGCCAAATTTTAGGCTGCTTTTGTGTTTGTGTGGTTGGGATGATGTGATTTTGATTGGGGTTGACTTTGCAAATTTTGAATTTTGAGGGGTTTTTGATTTACGAGATTGGAGGATGGGTTAAAGCAGAGTAAAGTATTTAAAAAGAAGTTTTTCTTTTTTTTTTTTTTGTGCTGACATAGTACTATGCTTGGAGAGTTGACATGATTGGATAAAATGATCGGATTATTGTGAAGTAGCCTTTTTTTTTTTGTTTTTATGACTCGCAATTATATTGAGTGAATAATTGTGAAGTGGTTTTCTCTATAGCAGTTTATCTTGAATCGGCAAAACGTATTGGTATTCATGCTATAGTATTGTCCTTTAGTAACAGATTGTAGCTTTTGGAGGACTTGAACTTAATGGGCGTTAATAGTTTCCATAAGTTTAGAAACCTTTTGTGAAATCTTAAAATTAACACCTGGAATGTTGCTAGAAACTGAAGTTATGTTAACGTTTATTGATATATTAGTTATTTAACTTATTGCGATTTTTATTGTTTAGATTTTCCATTGTGCATTTGGTGATATTAATTATTACTTCTAGTTGAAAGGCAATTGCTTTCAAACAATGCATGTTTGGCATGATGCACTGCTTTAAATGAAAACTCCTTAAAAATATAGCCATTAGCAATTATGAGAGATTACAAACTTTAGTTGATAAGTGCTGCTATAGATGGGCTGAATGGGAAAAGGAAATTTTGGTTGTTTATATGAGAGATTATGTGACATCTGTATGTGCAAAGTCAAAGTTCGGTCTTGTTTAAAAGGAGGTGCAAAATCATCTTCAACTCCCTTGGTCATAATGTTTTAATTTTAGCCTAAACTCAGTCTTCAACTCCTTTTTGAAGTAGAATTTTAATTGCACAGCAGTTTTCCTTTATTTGTCAAAAGAATCTGTCAAAAACTTAAAGTTTGTAAAGCAAATGTGATGGAAATGGTATTGAATATGGAAACCTTTTTTCTTCTGTTAATGCAGCACAACACTTTTAAACTTATAGTGAAGACTGTGACCTTATTGTTTAAGGTAGGAACTGTTTTCATTTGAACATGCAAGGCTTCTATATTGGGAGTGAATAGCAGCTAAAGAATCATTTAATCCTCGAATTGCTCTTTCAGAAATCAATTCTGAGTCTCTGTGTACAAGAGAGGGAGTCTCAATAAGTAACTTTTCCCTTTAGTTTGGTTGCAGTCTCTGTAAATATTTAATTCTGGAATTGATTTTCAAAAACAATCATTTCAATCTCAAACTACTTGTTTTAGGTCTAAGCATATTTAAACACAATATTGATTACAATAAATGCCTCAAGGAATAACATTATTTTTAGACCGTGTTCATGATAATTAATTCAGGAAATGGTGACCGAGAAGGAGATAATTTGAAGCATAATAATTCTTCGGACAACAATGAACCCAATGACACTGCATCCCAAAAGTCCCATCGCATAAACTTGGACTGGAGAGAGTTCAGGGCAAATCTATTTGCTCAGGAACAGGTGAGGTTTCGTTCCTTAATTGTTTGTCTTGCTGGAGATCTATTCAATATATGAACAGTTTCGACATCCTAGATGATGCTATTTAGAAATATTCAATTTATTACAGACTTAGTCTTTTTCTTTATTGCTCAGGTGTCCCTTAACCCTCTTTCATATTCACCAACTTTTATATTGTAGATTACTATCAAACACTAAAACCTTGGTAAACGGAGAGTCTTGGAGGGGAATTAAACCTCAGACATATTATTTAAGACTAACTTGTAAGTTAAGACCAAAGGTTTAACTGCTTAACTGACAGGGTTAGTACAATACGCCCTTTGTGATAGTAACTTTAGTTGTTACAAATTTTGGATTTTATTGTGGTATTACACCCTATCTGATCTTTGTTGGTAAAAAACTGTACTTATATTATGGAATATTGATTAATTTGGAGACTTAATGAAGAAAAGATTCGTGTTCTTTAGTTTTGGGGAGCATAAATATGTTAGTGCCCAAGAATAGGGCCTAATCTCTTAAGACTGTTGTGCTTTCTCTTTTTTGCTGTAGCTGCTTGTGAGATCCAAACAAATATCTATGAGCTGACAGTTGTTGGATCATACCATAGCTTTCTTATCAGTTAGTGAAGGTTTCTGTTTCTGGTTCTGTTTGACAGCCTGCAACCTGACTTACTTTCCTACTTGATAATCTCTGTGTTGGTTATCGGCAGTATCAACATACTGGGCTTACCCATTCTAGTTTGCCTAGGTTCAAGGTGATTTAAGATTTTGATGGGATTCCTTTTTTTTTTTTTTTTCCTTTATAGGATGAAATGGTAAATATTTTTCATGCCTTGACGGAAAAAAAAAAAAAAAAAAAAGAAAAGAAAAGAAAAGAAATAAGAAAGAAAGAAAGAACTTCTCAAATATTATGATGAGAAATGTGGTTAAAATGAAGCATACAAAATTTAAAACTTATACTTCTATCACATGAACAGGTAGAGAAGACAGAGTCTGATCTTCAAAACCAAGGTGTGACAACCCATGAGTCCAAGCCTCTTGGCCTAAAATGGGCGCACCCCATTCCAGTTCCTGAAACAGGCTGTGTCCTTGTTGCCACTGAAAAGCTTGATGGGATTCGTACATTTGAGAGAACTGTTGTTCTCCTTCTCAGGTCTGGAACAAGGCATCCACAAGAGGGCCCATTTGGAGTGGTCATCAACCGCCCACTTCACAAAAGGATCAAGCACTTGAAACCTACAAATAATGAACTAGCTACCACTTTTGCTGATTGTTCATTGCATTTTGGTGGACCTCTGGAAGCCAGCATGTTTCTTTTAAAATCAGGGAAGTCTAAACTTTCTGGGTTCGAAGAGGTAATCCCTGGCCTATGTTTTGGAGCTCGAAACAGTTTGGATGAAGCTGCAGGGCTAGTGAAGAAAGGGGTGCTTAAGCCTCAGGATTTCAAATTCTTCGTTGGTTATGCTGGATGGCAGCTGGATCAATTGAGAGAGGAGATTGAATCAGAGTACTGGTATGTTGCTGCCTGTAGCTCTGATTTGATCTGCGGTTCATCATCAGTTTCATCATCAGAAAGCTTATGGGAGGAAATTTTGCAACTAATGGGCGGCCACTATTCAGAATTGAGCCGGAAGCCGAAGCAAGATCTGTAGGTACATTTTAGCTTAATGGTTTCACCTAGAATTAAGAATATATATCATTTAAGATATAGAAGCAAAGTGTCTGTGAAGCCAAATGTACAGAAATTTCACTGGCTTTTTAGTCAGTAGATCTCTTTTTCTTGTTTTCCAATGTAAGAACTTTGTTAGTTAATAGCTCTTGTATGTAATAATACTTATTATCTGATTATGCAAATTAGAAATCTTTGTCACAGTTAGGCAATTATCTTGAATGTTTCCTGAAGTCGAATGAGGTTAGTTGAAAACATTGAAATGAAGATCAAGTAAAAACGCATTTAAAGACTGAAGTGGAATCACGTAAGTTCTGGTGATAATGAAAATGTGGATAGGAATCAAATTTACTATCTAATCGATAAAAAAAAAAACAAGATTACTTGACGTAACCCGGAATTTGATTAATTTTTTGCGGTAAAAAATGATTTTCCATCGAACACTTCTTTTTGAAAAGGAATTAGAGCACCAAATTGTCCTCAGATAAAATTATATTAAATGTCTAATAATAATGAAGAAAGCCTCTGCAATTTGATTCCTGCAAGGTGGTTTTCAATATATCACTATTCTTTAATGTTTTTCATTGCAGTTCCCTTTCATGTCCTATATAACAGCCTATTTTTTATTTTCTCACATTGCTTTGCCTTATTCAGGTGACCATTGTTCTTCTAATAACGCTCTCCCCAGTATGTCGATCACAAGCAAAGAAGCTTTCCCTGGAGAGGTCAGCTGCTTTTCCCTGCTAAATTTTTTGAATTTCCAGGAGGATACCATGTTCACAAGGCAGCAGAGTAAAGAGTACTGAGAATCACCCGGCGTATCTTCTGCAATTGTATCTCTGACCGTGAACCTCATTGTTTTTATTGCTTCCAGACTTCTCAAGACAAGCTTTACGAACAGCCTGTTGGATTTGTCTCTCATGCTCTCTTAGCATGTCATCCATGTTTGCTCCAGGAGGCATCAATGGTCCAGAGTAATGAATCCTGCTTTTCTTTGGTACATACCCCTGGCATAACAGATACGCATGTCATATTTAGAGAATAACCAGGAACTGGACAATAAACACATAGCTTAAAGACAATGTATCTATGTAGGCAGGAAGTAGTTAGAGCAAATGGTACATTCATTTGGTTTCATGTCACATTAAATTTTGCATATGATTTTCAAGTATAATAAAGCAGGGGAAGAGGACAGAGAGAAGTTAGATAAGTTGATTACCATTCCAGGTTCTTTGGTGAAAATTTTATCATTACTTCTAAGCAAAGTGTCTGCCTGAGGATGTTGAGATCTCTGTGAACTCAATTCTGCACTGATTCTGTTAGAAGCATTCTTATTCCAAGTGGCACTAGGGTGAACGACTGAGCTAGTCTGATAGTAACCCATCTGCATATGTCCCTTGGGTGGGTCAATTCGGAAGCCAGCCCCAGCATCGTCCTGTGAATTGTACTTGTGCCCGATGCTTGAGGTTTTTGATTGTCCTTGAGCAATGAATTCAGGTGTACGCAAATCTCTTGACATCTTTCTAATGGATCTGTGTTCACACCTTTTAACAGCATTTTCCCTTTGCCTAAAATCAAAGCAGAGAAGGCATATTTAACAATGTGTTTATTGTATTATGCTGCTGTCTTTCTATAATAAAACGTATAATCTTCCCAGGCTCCAGAAATTAGTTGACAGCAATATCATGGCATGTTCAAACCTAGCACATAAATTTCAAATGTTAAAGTGTCTCAAATAATACCTTCTTTCTTCCTCATTACGACGCCTTGCATCAAGTTCCTTGCTTGGTGGATATTTTGGCATATTTGATGGATCACAAGGGAGTGGTTCTGTGGTGAAGAACTGGAGAAAAATAAAACACAAACCAAATTCATATTTTAAGAACATTAATGTAATTCATAAAATGTTTAATTAGCAGGGAAGATAAAGATCAAAATCCAACAAACTAAACAGATACTTCAAATGTTCTTTCCACAATTGCATTTTTAGGATTCAAGGCATATGGAGCCAGTTTAAATACTGCAGGTGTTGTACTCAAACCAAAAAAAAACAAAAGAGTTAGCAATTTGAGTAACAATAAGCAGGTCAATCACTTGGATGATTTCATGCACTGCAAAGAGAAGCCACATAAATGATCATTGAAGCTATGAAGTTATCACACACTACTTGAAGTAAGATTGTGACAAGAGACAGAGCAATCAGAAAAGACTCCAGCATCATAACTATCTAGCATTGATATTGCCATTGGAGACCTTATTTTCCCACTATAACATTACACTCAACCTTTTATGCTTGTATTTATAATATGAATCGTATGATAAAATGTGGTCAGAGATCAAGAGTTGGATTAAGCACAATATTAATGTTAAAAGTCACTTTTGAGCATTCAATTTATCTATAAGTGAACTCTATGTTACCTCACTATTTAGCGCTGAAGCAGCTGATCCCCGATCTTCAGGTTCCATCGAAAGGAGTTTATCAACCAGAGACAATGCTAAAGGAGGGAAATTTCTGAATGTTTCAGGAAGGCGACGAACATAAGGCTGTAGAGGTTTGAAACTAGTTGCATCAGCATATTTTCTTTTCTGCCAGTATTTGTCAGAGGGTGAACCGCAAAGCTTAAAGATCTTATGCATTTGCTCCACCTATCAATGAATAAATCAAAGTCGTTTAATCACCTCCACTTGAATACTTATTCTTGAATAAAATTTGCTGTTGTAAATTTGCATGTATATGTGATTATAACAATCAAATGCACGTGCATGCATACACACATAAAATGCTGCATCAATGTTCAAATAACCGTAGATTCGTCATTAATAATAATTGGTCGCCATTGGAGCTCATTCCTTTCCCCAGCCAATTCAGCAAAGCATCCATGAGAAACAAATTTTGGTGGTTAAATGGAATTGAAAATTATTTGAGGTAATATCTTAATATCATTATCAATATGATAGCAGAAAAGAAAATAGAAAGAGCTGTAAAAGCAATAAATGGAAATCAATCCAAAATAAATTTCAGAGAGAAAAGAAACAGATCTATATGCAAAGCTTCATTCTAGACTTATGAAGAATGTTACTTGTACTTATGTCTAGCATGGGTAGAGATCTACTGACATTACCTCTGTTCTTCCAGGCATAATAGGTTTCCCCATATACAATTCTGCAAGGATGCAACCAGCACTCCACAAATCTATAGCAGGTCCATACTCTGTAGCACCAAGCAAAAGCTCAGGTGCCCGATACCACAAAGTCACAACTCGACTCGTTAATGGTTTATTTTGATTAGGTTCAAAAATTGTTGCAAGACCGAAGTCTCCAATCTTGAGAACTCCATCATTGTTTATCAAAAGATTTGAACCTTTTATATCTCGGTGCAAGACACCACGACTATGGCAGTGATCAAGTCCACGAAGCAACTGTTGCATATAGCACTTGATCTGCGACACAAATTAGCATATAAATTGATCCAAACTAACTTTTGAGAGAAAAGGAAAGAGAAATTTCAAAGCTCCAGGATCATTTTACATTATTGCAATTCAGAAATTTATTGGATGAAAGACAAATCCTGCCCACTATAGGTACCCATGTGCATTAAATAAAAAATTCGAAAGTTAAAATTTCAAAACCAACAGAAAAGAAACTACCTGAGGTTCAGTGAACTTGATGCCTGGTGTTGTTGCAAGCCCGGCAAGGTCATGCTCCATGTACTCAAAGACTAGGTTCAAGCTGTCTGACATCGTTGAAGTGACTAGACCCTCAAGCTTCATAACATTTGGATGATCAACTTTACGCAAAATGTAGATTTCTCTAGCCATAAATCGAACACTTTCTGGATCCATGTTGACAAAACGCACCTTCTTCAATGCAACAGTTTTACCAGTTTCAAGATCACGGGCCTTGTATACGCTGCTATAAGTTCCTTGTCCAATCTGCACATGTATCATACAATTTGGAAATTTGCATACAGGAGTGCCTAACAATCTGAGCAAATCATAACCAGATTATACCAAGAAATGAACCAGAAACCAATATGCGCTCAAACTTATATAGTGTTTGCACAAATCACAGCATTAACAGACAAACAAACATCAGTTCAATAGTTTGCTTTCAAAAGGGTTTAGTTTCATCATCATATCAACCTATGATGGCAGCAACATTAGATGGCATTTTTATTATGCTTTATTATAAACAGATTTTTTATCTGAGTTTCTCTGTTAAATTAAATTGACGAGATTTGATGTCAACACAAAAGGAAATAAGTACGATCTTGTTCAACATATTCTGTAGCTATTAAGAAAACCTTAGGAAGATAAATTCGTCTAACTCCAGACATCCTCTCTAACCAAACGTATCAAATTGTTTTTTCCTTTCTATGCCCAGGTAAAGAAAGGGTATTTTGAAAAGCTTCTATTACTAACAAGTAGCAGCACCATTCAACATTGTAGGTTTGTAGTAAAACAAGAAAGCATCAAAATCACAGTAAAATTGATAATTACATAAGAATCAATAATTACAAGAATACCAATCCAGTTATCCAACCATAATGAAGAAGATTAAAGAATTGAACAAGTAATAAGCAATAACAAGAACTAACTTTTTCTATCTTCTCAAAGGAATCTGCTCGCCGGGGCACCCACCCTTTTATAGCTTCACCTGCAACTGAAGCTAGCCATGATGGCCATCCAGCAGCGACTTGCTCTCCTTCAGAACCAAGAGGTGAGCTAATAATCCTTGATATATGTGCTTGCCGTCCAATGCCAGCTCCAACATCCATTGTAGCGCTTCTTTGATGATATGATCTCTTTGGCCTCTCCACAATCCAATCCTTCTTTTCTGCATCTTCCAATAAACCACTGACAGAACTCGGATTAGCCCTAAACGATGGCCTCGCTGATGCAATCCCTCCTTCTCTACTCCCTCCACCAGGACCCGGACCGGATTGCCTCACTACTGAATCCGCTTTCACAGCTCTTTTCCTCGCGATAGACCCATCTTGCAATGAAGGGTGGGGTGCAGTCAGTTTAACAGAAGCATTATTTAACTCTTTCTGCCTTTCATCCGCATATACATCATCGTCCGGGGCGGACTCTTCTGAGCATACGCAGCCCATAATCTTTTACTTCTTCCCAAAACTAGTTTGTTGCAAAATATACAAGCCACTCTTTTGCAATAACTTTAACATTAAGCAAATGGGTGCCTTTGCATTTCAACAGAAAATCCAAAATCTTTTATCAATCCTACAAATTTCAATAACTAACACATTTCCTGTAAGTTTCTCAATCTGGGTACTCTCACTTCCATCCAAATGACAATCTTATTACTTCCAAATAAAGAGATCAATCTCCTTACCTCGTTGAAGAAACGCTCTAACATGATCTAAATTTCACAAAATCTCATAGAAAAATTCACGCAAAGCCCAAAAACCTCTTCGAATTCAAGTCTCAAAGTTCCAGACTTTCTTCAAAACAGAACACTAAAGCAAAAATTACAAAAAAGAAAGGCTAAAAGGCGAAGGTGTTACTAACACTGAACCATGCAAAATCAAAACCAAACCAGGAGTCCTAGCACTGAACATAAACAAAAAATAATAATGATAATAATAATAATAATAATAATAATAATAATATGGTTTTGACTGCAGGGATTTCTGGCCCTTTTTTATTTTTTTTTCTGATTCAATGAAGCAAACTGGGGAAAAATAATTGTTTCTCTTTTGTTGAGAGTGAAGATTGAAATATTGAGAGAGTATGAACGGAAAAATCGAAAAAAAAAAAAATTAAAAAAATAAAAAAGAAATTAAAAATTCAATTTTGTTAGGAGATGCAATGTGGGTTGTGTCCAGTGTGTATCAATGATAAGAAGAAGACTAATTTGCGGAGCTACATTTCCGGAAATCCAATCATTTTTCTGCTTTTCACAGCTTTTTTTGTATGCAATTGTAAACAACAAAACGTTCTTTTTATTTCTATCAGTCATATTTATTTATAATAAATTTATAAAATTATCATCAACTTACATTTTTTTCTATTCATTATATGTTGCATTTAAAAATTTAAAAAATTGCATTTAATATAATTAGCAATAATATTTTAATAATACATAATCTATTAATAATTAGCATGAATTATTTCGTAGAACAAAAATATGTTACAATACTAAATAATAAATACATCGAATATTTCTGCAAAAAATTAAGTTAATAAAGCTAAATTCCTAGATTAAATTATATAGTTTATATATGAATTTAATCAAAGTTCATCTTATTATACGTTTTTATATTTTTTTTGTTCATTATTATCATTATAATTGACAAATTTTAAATATAAATAATTTGATATATATATATATATATGTTTATTTATTTATTTTATTTTATTTTGTAATATCCGTTTGGTTGTTCAGGGAAGACAAAGACGAAGACAATCTTAAACATGTAGACGTGCAGAGCAATAAGTGGGTGGTGGGTATGAGTAAGACTTTTAAGTAGTTCAGAAACTGACACGTGGTCACTTCTAACTAAACTAACTGTCTAGCCTTTTTTTGGCCGCCAAATTCGGTCCTTTAAAACCAAAACAAATCTATAGCTTGATTGTGATTAGGGTTTTTAATTACATAGGGATTTCTATTAAGATACCAGACATTTTTTATAATTTTTTTTTTATTTGTGCAAAATTTTTAAACTTTTATTTCGAATCAGAATATGTTTTCTTAAATCAATATTTTAATACCTTTGTTATAATTATTTGTTAAACCCGTTTTCTACTTTTATTTTTATTTAAAATGGTAGAAAAATAAGAATATTCCATATTGTACTGTGATTAAAATTTATCTTAAATGTGATTTAAAATCTGTAAAAGAAAAGTTACTGTAATTATCATGAGTGAAATTAGATAAGATAAAGGGAAATTTATTTGAAGAAGCGAAATAAATTTGTTGAAAGCCAATGTAATCACATTCTTTTGAGTTAAATAAAATTAATTATTTTTATTAATTTAATTAATTTTAATATCAATTTTATCTTTTCCATTAAATTTACTTCTTTTTATCCTTCACTTATTTTATATAAACTCACCCTTAATCAACACAACAACACACGCAATATCATGTTTTAAAATTGTCATTGAAATTATAGTTTTCGTACAATTCAATATTACAAAAAAATAAAAAGTAAAAATTATTCTTGTATTTATATAAAATTTAATTTAAAACTGAATTTATATTGAAATTAAACGTGTAATATGATAATATGGTTTTTTTTAGATATTTGATTAAGAGGGTATATTGATATTTTATAATGCAAGGGTGAATTGATATTATGATACGGGGGCATAGTGATTTGGTTATATGTATCTAAATTTTTTTATATGAGAATGTATTGATATTTTATCGTTTGGGGTGGTTACTTGGATTTTTCTTTGTGGAAATATATTGATATTTTATATCATATGAGGAGTAAATTACTATTTACCGAATATTGCATCCTCAAAATCATAAAATTTAATCTTAAAATCTAAACATTAAACCTTAAACTTTTTACTATAATCGTAGTCCATACATCATAAATCCTAAATTGTAATCCAACCTAAACTTGATTAAAAAAATATAAACTGTAAAACTTAAATTTAAACCTTAAATATTGAACTTTTTACTATAATTGTTGTCTATAAATACTAAATCCTAAATCCTAATTCCAAACCGTAAACCCTAATCTGAAATGATAAACTCTGATTCATTAAATCGTAACCCTAAATCATTAATTCTTAAAGCGTTAATCCTATACTGCAAATCGACAAGACTATGGTTGAAACATTAAACTCCTAAAGCTATTAAATTTATATATTACACTTGCATGTGATGATAAATTTGTTGGCATTGTAGGGTTGATCGTAATGGCAAAATATGTTTTGATTCGTTATGAAAGAAAATGGATAGAGGATGATAATGATAATACAATGAAATATGTTAAATGATGACAAGATGTAATAAAAATCCTAGAGAAACAAGATTGGAGGAATTTATTCAATTATTGAGTGTAGTTCTTCTAATAAATTAAAGGGAAAATAATTTTCAGTTATCTATGAAATCAGTAAACCTTGATAGTAAAAGACCTTTAGATATTACATGTGATCAACATTTGAAATGTCTTATTAGACTCTCATTTTATTTGAGATAATGCATTCCAATATTTGTTAAATCCACTTGTCTAATAGTTCATCTATCAACATTAGGTAGCAATTACTATATCCAATAGTCATATTTAACAAAACATGGGTTCTAAAGGTTTCCTATAGACGATGTAGACGACATAGATGAAGATAAGGATGATATGTTAAAGATCAAGTTGGGTATTTTGAAGTAAATATCAATCTAAAACAAAAATTTGATGATTAATACTTTGATAGTTTACATAATGTGCCCACATGGGATTCGTTTAGCCACGAGAATGACATAAATGATATTCCTCCTAAACAACAAGAGTTTGAGCAAAAGATGCATAGAGTATTTAGCATAAGTAATCCAAGTGGTGTCCAGGAGCTAAATTTTATGCATGGTCATATGGAATTAGATGTGCAAAATGTTACAGGTGGGGCATTTTGTTGGTTACCTAAATGTTTTGACCAAGCTTTTACATTTAGTACGCTAAGAGTATAGAGAGATAAGTCCAATTTTAAAGTGAAAGACATATTTGCTAATAAACAAAGTTTAATGAATGCATTCAATAAATGTCATAGAGAATGGATATCAGTTCAATGTGTATAACTCAATAAAGAAAAGGTAGGAGGTGAAATTTGTTCAGTAGTTGTGCCAATAGTATATGTAGGTGACCATAATTAGAGAGTCAAACTTTTTACAATTGCAACATATGGAAATTCAAACATGTCAAAAAGATCAAATAATGTCATATCATAAGCAAGCCAAAGCCCGCTCATTAGGTCAATTGTTAAGGGCTAGGTTTACAACAGCTGATATTACATATCGACCAAAGGAAATCATATTAGACACAACATAATATATAAAATTGACATTTCTTATGCATAAGAATTGATGAGTCAAAAAAGGGCACTTAAAGCAATGCAAGGCATATCAAATGAGTCATTTGGTTTGCTACTAGACTATTATCGTAATTTAATGCTTTATAACCTTGACATCTTTATAGATATTAAGGCCAATGAACCAAATAGATTTAATTTTTTTTATGGCAATGAGTTATATTATCTGGGCATTTCAATGGGTCGTTTGGCCTGTCATTTATATTGATAGAGCATTCTTAAAAAATAGATATTTGGGAACCTTATTTATTATTGCTACAAAGGACAACAATAATCATATCTACCTTATTATATTTAGCGTTAGAGGCAGGTAAGATCATGCATCGTGGACATAGTTTCTTACTAGGTTGAGGAATTATATTAGTCATATACTAGAGTTGACTATCATTTCAAATTGGGACCGCACTATCATTTTTATCGTGGATGAAGTCTTCCCCAAAGTTTACTATAACTGTTGTTACCATCATATATTGGGTAAAATGAAAATGAAATACAAGAGTTATTCAAAACTGACATGTTTGTACTAGAAAAAGATTAAGTCCTATACAATGCCTAACTTTGTAAAGGCATTTAAGGCACTATAAAGCATCAATGTTGACATGGCATAGTGCTTCTTTGGCATTAGCTATGCATGATGGGTAAGGGAATTTTTTCCAAGCTTGAGGTATAACATTATGACTACATATATTATTTAGTCTCTCAATGATTTTATAAGGCATGCACAAGGATTACGTATTACTATGCCTATAGAGTTTATCAGGAGCACTCTTAAGTGATGGTTCCATAAGAGAAAAAACCATACTCATAAGTATAATATGATTTGTTTATATGTTCATTAGTGTTATCGTATATTTTTCATCTTAAATATCAATGTATTAATATGTTTTATTTTTTACAATTGACTTTAAAAACTAGATTACTCCTTATGTAGGCACTCCAGCTAGGTATTACTGTTTACTGCTGTTCTATAATTAATGAAAATATAATATTAAATAAATAAGGGAAATATATGTTCAATAATACCCAACCAGAATACCTAAACTGAACTGGAATGTCGCAACGGAAAACCTGTGGTGTAAATGTACACATAAACATATACATGCCCAAAACTTTATTATATTAAAATACGTGTGTGATAAAACATATATGTTTACATACAAATAAAACTGTACAAGCATGCAAACCGAAGCATGCTGCAAAAACTGAAGCATACTGCAAAAACTGAAGCATAATAGATCCCAGACGGTAGCCAACTCCTTCCCTCAGCCTCCAAAATACTGACCTGCAAAAGAAAGAAAAGTAAGGAATGAGTGATAGATTCACTCAGTAAGCGCTTCCTATCTCTGACCCTATACCAATCCTTCTCGGAGGACTGCCATATCATCACATACAGTAATATACTTATACATGAAAGAAACCAACTGGTTCTCACGTGTCGTCATTCTAATCTGAAATAATATTCTTCTTTAGTCAAATTACTGATTGGATACTATCTCATGTTGGGTCGTAAATACGTATATGCGTATACGTAAATAGCCTAGAATGAAGAGATATCCGAGCGGTCTCACTTGACTCACTAAGCTCTCTTTCTGATATTCATTATCTTTTCTCTTTTACTGTTCTGATATACTGCTGTTCGTGTCTTTTACACGATGTTTCATATTCTATTCATTTACTATTTCTTACTGTCTTCTCTGAATGATATGCTAATGTGTTATATAATAATGACATACTATGAAATATGCTGAAAACATAGCTAGGTCTGAGCCTGTATACTGAAAATAGCTTTCTGAAAACTGTTTACTGAAAACTGCTATTAGATCTTGGGATCCCATATCTGAAAACTCATGTATAAAAACTAATTTAAAAGCTATGCTGAAAACTATATACCTTGGGGTACCTACTATGCTGCACAAACTGATGAATACAGGGATTTGACACCCTGTCTATATGAGTTTCCTATACAAACATGTGTCATAAACTGTATGGGTCACGTGATGCCTCCGAATCTCATATTGAACTGAGTGCCTTGTGCTATACTGCATCTGATCATCGGATCAGGAAACCTATAATCTACTAACTGAACACCCCGGTATATGCCAGTACATAGGGCTAGTAATAAGCATATAGCTCTTGATACAACAGGTGTGCTAAAACTCACAAGTGCCCCCTTGTATTCACTTCTGAAATCTATGTTTTTCAACTGAAAATATGAATTCGAATCCTTGGATCCCTTTCTGAAAACTCTGTATGACATGCTATGCTATGCTGTATATATGATGCATCATGTAAGCTTAACTAAGCTTATTTTACTGTTTCATATTCGTTGGATAGCTTTTACTGTGCACATTTCTCATTTTCATGTTTAATTTCTCTTTTCTGCCTGACGCACTGACGTACGTGTCATGTGCACAAGCATGCATGAACTTATACGGGACCGTGAGCAAGTCGTACATATGGTCGTGTTCGGTTCTATGATTTTTTTACATTTTTCTCATTTTCTCTTAGTGCACGGGCGTGCATCAACATGCACGGTCGTGACCCTACATTCTAGGTCATGCACAGCCATGTGAACACGACCATGACTATATAGAAAAGACAGTATGCATGGGCGTGTGCTACGCATGCACGGGCGTGCGTCCTACTCTGCACTTACATGACCATTGGGAATCAACTTGAATCCCAATCAAATCTCATCTCAAATGTAAATTAAACATATCCCACATGCAAAACACTTCATATAAGCATATTTTCCCTTTCAATGACTTCAATTCGCATACTCAACATCCAACCCATCACAAAAGCATGTATAAACACATATTCTCACACATAACATATATATATGCATCAATCATTATCATAGTCATCTCAAATCATCATCAGCACACAAGGAGAACATAACAAGCATGCTGGAATCAAATCACACGCATCAAAGCATGCATCAAACATATCAAACATAAGGGAAAGAGGTAAGAACCGCCTATCTCTGGACATGCTTCTTCTTTTTAAGAAAAACACACTAGTAAGCTGGATTGGATGGTCCCGGATGCTGCTCTTCCCTCCTAGGGTTGCTATGCTCTGAAAATGAAATGCAAACTTTGGGTGAAAATGATTTTGGAAATGGATAAACTTAACTTAAAACCAATGCGGCTGAAACTTATCGCACGCACGGGCATGCACCTCTCATGCACGGTCGTGCATGACAAAAAAATTACAAAAATGCCATTTTCCCGCCCTCGCATGCAAATCCTCTCAAACGGATCCATGCACAAACCACCAAACTCTAAAAAAACCTCTATTTCACCCCAAAACTTTCTCACAACTCTAGAATTCTCATAAATCTCAATCTAACCCCAGATTAGAAGCCTAAAAGACAAATCTAACCCTGGGATGTTACACCTTAGGTCAAAGAGAAGCTTGCCAACCATATTTGAAAGTCTTCAAACCTAAAAGTACATCCTATTAATAATCATTGGTATGAGATTCTTGGCAATGACCAACATAAACAATTATGATGAACAAGATTAGATATGCACTTGCAAAAAAATTCAACAAGCATAGATATAGTGTAAACATATAGTTGCTATGATAAGGCATATGAATCTGATCACGTGGAATCATTGGGTTCATCCTTATTACAACACCACATGTTATAGGGAGGTTTATGCATAAATTGTCTATTGGTTAGGGCACCAATTATAATGGATTCACAAAGTAAACACTATACCTACCACCACATATTGATCACCATCAACCTAGTCATCCATCCAACAGAGAATGAATTCTATCGCAGGGAGAGAACATCATTTAAAGAAATTATAGTCATTGTAAAAAATTTGGTCATACGAGACTAAATATAAAAGTCTAACACCAATTCCCAGTTTCGTGACTAGTAGAGATAGAGGCGAGCAGACATAAGATAACATTTTCTTTACAATATCCTTATTATTATTATTATTTTGTAAATGTACTTATCATGGATAATATTAATAGAAATAGTTTTACATTGACACCGAGGATGCAAAACACAATTATTAATGTTCGTATGATTTACATGTGTTTTTTCTTTTTCACCTTGTGTTCATTTTAATTGTTTTTGTTTTTGATTGTGTTGGTCATGAGATTATTTTTATGCTCTTCCTTACTTTTAAAGTCATGAATAAGAAATAAACATACCATGAATATCAAACATATCAATGATAAATATACGTGTCATGTAAAAAGTAAAGTGTAAATGTATATACATATACCTAAATGTATCATAACAAGGCAAAAAAAATCTCAATAAAAAAAAATAACTTTGTAGAAAGGCATTTGTGTATCTATAACGTATCCTTATGCTTTTAGTGGATGAGTAGATTTAGAGCAAGACATTCAATATAGTGTAACATGTACAAGTCATAATCCCTCGATCCTAATGTCTATTATGAGACATCAACTCTCCTCGATAAATGTAAGGTATTAACATGAGGTAAGGCCATGACATCATCCTAATATTGTATCCTTCAAAGCAAGTATGAGATAGTGGTTGTGTAAATATTCATCAGCCTCTTAAAATTGTCTTTATTTGTTATATGAATCTTTAAAGAGTCATACACGATAATTGTCCAACTGCAAAGATTGATCGTGGTTGTGTAAATCTGTTATAATTTTTTTTATAAATTTTTACTTTGATATCACTTTTAATGTGTAAACCACCTACGTATCCGTACCCACAACTTTGTCATACCATGTCTTCATTTTTATCTCTTGATCTATGAATGATAGGACTGATTGATTGGGGCTTTGACCGATAAACTCTTTTCTTATGTGGGCTAGTGAAACGACTATATTTTTAAGAACTTTTTTTAACCATTCAACTATGAATGTGTTAAACCTCAAAACCTAAATGACAAATAACCTAGAGAGAGGGTGAACAGGTTATTAAAATAGCTTTCTCAAATTTAAACTTTTTCAGTGAAAATCAATTAATCAACATAATCAATTAATTTATTTAAGCCTAGTCAAACCAACTAAGCAATCAATAAAATAATTTAAAGTAATAAACATAAGTGAAGAGAGCAAGGGATAGAAATTGCTTAGCCAATTTTAGAGTGGTTCAGAGCTTCTCCACACCTCCTTATTCATTATTTCAAGCAACCTTACTTGAAAATTTTATTCTACTAACTTCAACCCTGAAGTTACAATAGTTTTGAAACAAGAGATTTAACCCTTGTTACACAAGTTTTGATACAAAAGATTATGCCTTTAACTTAGTTTTTACAAGAATTACACGTATATTAGTTTCACAGAATTGTGTCCAAGAGTTCGTGGAAAAATTACAATGAGATTGCCTCATAAAGCTAATACAATAATAAGCTCTCAAAACTCTTAAATGATTTATAATATATTTCTAATAAGACAAAATTGGAGAAGAATTAGAGAATGAAGAAAGAGAGTGTATGTGCTTGATTCTCTCTCCTTCATAAACTTAATTTAGCTCATTATTTATGGTTGAAGACTTTGGTAGCCATTAGAAAGTTGATCAGAGAGCCTTTAAAAAAATTCTACATAAACACATGGTAGTGTGTTTATTGTGCACAACGGTGCTTCCTTTAATAAATAAGCCCAATAGTCCATTATGTATGCACGCACAGTTGTGTGATTTCTTCACACGATCGTGTGTCAATTTTTTATACATGATTCTTCAAATTCTAAAAGGTAGCACAAGACGCATGCACTATCAGCATACGAGAAACACATGGTTAAATTTTTGCCTTACACACAGACATGTGTTTCTAATACACGACCATGTTTCCAAAGTTTTTGTCTTGACTTGGCATGGCAACATGACACGGGCATGTGCCTCTTTTTTTCTTATGTGTCTTTCTTACAAATAGTTATGTGTGACAGCTTTGTGCACAACACGCTCGTATGTATTAAGCACATAGTCGTCTGTGACATCAAATATTCCATACATGGGCATGTTTTAGTAATACACGGTCGTGCAATACCATTTTTGTTCAAGCATCAAATTCCAGAATATAACATGGGAGAAGCACACGGTGCTGTGTTTCATAACACATGATCGAATTATCAATTGAGCACGACCATGTGAGTGAGACATACGAGAGTGTGTCTCGAAATTCTTACAAAATAAACTATTTGGTACAATTTTGGTCAAGAAACAAGTTCATGCTATGGGTAATTTTGTCATTTCATCAATTTTAACATATTTTCTGAATCATTAAAACATTAAGGGTTCAACAATCTTTCTCTTTTTGATTGATAACCAAATATGTTATAATTATCAATAAAGCATACTTAAATGAAAATTTTTATTTTATTTTCATCACTCCCATATTCTCAATGCTTATTAATATTTTCATTTTTATTTTATTTTTATTAACATTTTTAATAAAACAACTATTCCTTTTTCATGCATTTTTAAAAGTAAAATTTTCATTTTCATTTTAACATCATCTCTCCCCCTTCTTTGTCAAGAAAAAAAAAGTTTTTTTGTTAAAGTCTCTTTTGTATTTTGGACATTTGCCATTTTTCAAAAAAAAAAAAAAAAAAAACACTCCAATATGTATTCATCAACCAATTACTTCAATATCATATCAATCCACAACAATCAATATCAAAAGCAGTAATCAAAGGTGATTATCCAACAATATATCCATTCACTAGCAATATTAGCCAAAGCAAAAATATGATAATTGAAATATGTTAGTAACAAAGAAATCATTAACCAAACATTAACAAGTATCCAATGTAATGTTAAAGTAAGCTAAACAATTATGAGATTAATGTTCCTTAAAAAAATGTTAAAGTGCAGATGATGTATAAAAAGAATATGAAACAATGCATATGATAAATAATGTCATTTTATCCTAAGCTGGTGGAAAAGCATCATGATCATCTCGAAGTGACATGAAGGGAAAATGGGAATTAAGAGCCTACAACTAATATTCAATGCCACTTACATGATCCTCTAGGTGTCTCATTCAACTATTATGTCGACAATTTCTTCATGCAAGAAGTTGAAATGATCAAAGGCCTATCCTTGAAATGTCTCAAATGATTCTATCAACCTTTGTATTTTTTAGGGTGATTGAGATTCATTTTCTTGTTCGACTCGAGTTTTTTTCTTTTTTCTTTCACTTGACCTAGTAACATGGGATAGGGCACCTAAAAGAGCTATAGAAGACTCAGTCCATTAGTGTTCGTTGTCATATTTAGAGTATAAGTGATCATTTTACAAAATGCCTTAAACTAGGACTCTGCATAGCTAATGCCTTAGCTTTATGAGCATGATAATAGCCAGATCTTGTACAATGTACCCAAGATGCTTGCGAACTACGCCCTCCTAGTGTATGAAGCATTTGCTCATGATCACACTCAAGCCAACTTGATAACTTTTCTAACTTTACAGTCTAATTTAAAATTTCTAGTCTGATTTCATAGTATAATTAGTGATGGTTCCTTTAGGATCTTTTGTCAATTGCAATGAACTTTAAAACTTATATACCAATCCTTCATATGCATTACATCTCATCAAAAATAATTTTCATAATTTTAATGCCTTAACTAAAAGCATCACATCTTTTAAAATCCCTATTTCTCTTAAAATTTTTTAAATCAAAACATCTTCCAACATATGTAAGTTTCCTTAAAAATCGATTGAAACAAACATTTTGTTCCTTGTTTTAATATATAACACCATAAATCCCTTTATTCATCCTTGAGCTTGCAACCGATTTCACATTCTTCATTCTTGGAGGTATATTGAGATGAATTTGAAATATTTTTAATCAATAATACTTAGAAAACGAAATATTTTTGGGAGATTTTATAAATTTAAGAGGAAAGAAAGCAAATGACTATATTTTCTTTAAAAAAAATTATCAATCTTCTTTGTGAACAAATCCACCTCTATTTATAAGTGTCATTCCATTAAGTTGTACATGACTCTTCACATTCAAGTCATAATATACATGTCTTTTCACATTCAAGCCATTAACATGTACATTGCTCTTTACATTCAAGTCATAATATACATGTTTTTTCACATTAAACGATTAATGTATACATGACTCTTCACATTTCAAGCCGTTAATGTGTCTCTTCATATTTAAACCCCTTATATTATATATGCCTCTTCACATTTCAAGTTATTAATGTGTCTCTTTAGATTTGAAGTATGAGGAATGATAATCTAATTAATTTAATGAATTTTAATTCATTTACAACAGATTTGAAAGAAAAATTAACTAAAAATTCTGAAGAAAATTTTAATGATAACAATTCCAACTCATCAAATACTAGTGAAAAATATTATGAAAAATTAGAATAAAATATTTCGATTGACAAGAAGGAAAATGTTAATGATAAAATGAAACAACTATTAAAAATATTTATGATTCAATACATTGGGATAGTTTAGACACAAACTAAAGTGATTTATAGGGAAGGAAAGGTCCAATTAGACAAGTTTTACCTCATGGACAAGAACACCAAAATATTTCTTCAAAAGATATTATGATCCTTGAAGAGACTAGAGCCCCTAAAAAGGAACAAACCTTTGAAGAATGGAAAAATAAGAATGAAGCAATATTTATAAATAATGCTTCTATAAAAAAATTGTGAAACCATGACATAATTAACATTGATGAAGTTTTATCATTCATTATGGCTAATCAAATTAGAAATTGTAATGATTTTGAACCATGTATTGTGGACATACATAAACAAATGCATAATTGGCGTAAACGGAAGAAAAATAATTTAAGCAAAATTGGCTTCTCTTGCAAAATGTCAAGTTTTTAGGATCATAGTTCAAATGCATAAAAGTGTCCAACCTATTGTATATAATACCAAAAAAATGAAAAAAGAAAAGAAGAAGTAGCTAGATATATAGCTAGACTTGTGAGCTAAGTTTTTTCTTAAAGACCTAACATCGATTTTGATGAGACATACTCATTAGTAACGGATACAATTACTTTAAGACATTTGATTAGTTTATCAGTCCTTGAAAGTCTTGACATGCATCTTTTAGACGTAGTCATTACCTACTTGTATTGTACATTAGCTATTAATAGCTATATAAAGCCCTTTGATGGATTCAAATTGCTTGAGATAAAGAGAGACAATCCAAAAATGTTATATTTAATTAAAATATAGAGACCATTGTATTAATTGAATTTGTTTCTAACAATGTGCTATAATTAACTTGGTGAATAATTGATAGAAAAAAGGATATGTAGATATTCCTATATCTTTATGTGTATTTATAAAAGATTAGAATCAGGATTTTGTCATTGTAAAAGTATATGTTGATGACATGACTTTAATTGGGACTCTTGAAAACTCATAAAAACTATTGAATACTTGTAAAAGGAATTTGAGAAAATATAATATTATCTTAGCTTATAGATCAAGCACAATTCAAATAAAATATTTTGGCATTAATCAATCTATATTGAGAAATTGTTGAAACGTTTTAATATGGATAAGACTTATCATTTGAGCACCCTAATAGTTGTTTGGCCTCTTGATCCTAAATTAACACTTTTTATCTTAATAAAGAAAATAAAAAGCTACTCAGTCCTAAAGTACATTATCTTAATGTCATTGATGTCTAGTTATATTTGACATAATGCATTATACGGAATATATCATTCGTAGTAAATTTATTGGCCTGATTTAGCTTTACACCAACCTCTCAACTCTATAGCAAAGTCAAATATATATTTTGGTACCTATATAAAACTAGAGATTTAGTATTATCATATTTTGTTAAATCCCTTAAATATTATAGTTTGGTTGGATACGTAGATTCTAATTATCTTTGTGACTCTTATAAGGCCAAGTTACAGGCAAAAAATGTCTACATTGATAATAACATAACAATATCATAAGATTCCACAAAGAGAACTTTGATTGTAACATCTTTGAATTATATAAAGATTCTTGCACACCTTGAAGCTAGTTAAAAATACATATGGTTATGATCTATTATCTAACATATCTAAAATACATGTAGTCTTGCTTCTAAGTAGACATATCTTCCATAAATGAAGACAATGCAACTAGTATTGATGCATTAGTTTTAACCTTATATTCCTAGCAAGTGTATTAGGTCTAAGTAATAAATGAAAAATATTCTAGATTTTTGTATCCAAGAGATTACATAAGTAAGTACCAAGACAACATTACCCTTAACTTTATCTAGAAAAACAAATTCAAGTTAAAAGCAAATATCCTCTTTCTATTTTGGCTATATTATCTGAATTTACAACCTTCATTCATTATTTAATTGATCTGTTGTCTCTCTATTTGTCATGTCACTTGGCATACTTATTGTTAAACCACTAAAATTTCATTCCCTATTGGGTTCTAGATTGACCTTTTGTCTCTGGAAATCTTTATAATGTAATTTATGCACGAACAACCAATCAATAAATAACATTCTAGGTAGGGATTAGGGGAGGAGAGAGCATTAAATATATAATAATAATGTGCAATATTTACAGTATAAAGATGCAACAACTAGAGGTGGTAGAGGACCTAGTATATGGGACACCTTCGTTCAAAATCACCCAAGTACCTTCTTCTCTTTCAACATTAATTATTTTACACATAGGCATATATGATACTAAGGCTTATTAAGCTTAACCTTAAGAGAATAATAATCTGGTGTGGTCTCTCTCTTTTTTTTTTTTTTTTTAAGGGTTAAATTTGATTTGTGTCAAGTTTAAATAAGATTTTATTTGAACTAAAAAATAATAAATTTAATTTGAGATTATTTGGATCAATTTAAATTCTATTTGTTTATAAAGAGGATCTTAATTTTTTAATTTAAATTCACTTTTTAAGCTTGAAAACTAAAATAAAAACAAAAGCAAAGTAATGAATAACTTAACACAATCAATTCAACGGAATGAATAATATGAGAAAAGATTCTAAGACTTTGGAGTCATTAATCTATTTCAAAGTAGGCTCTTTATGTGATTGAAGATGTTATATTATTTAAGTGAAACAAAACTCTTTAATTTAATCAATATTCTTTCCTAAGCAATATTAATTTTATTTCATAATCTAATAATCAAGATATCTTTATATAGGTTTAATGAGATGAAAATGTATTAACGCTTCATGAAATCCACTAACTTTTAACACAAGTTTATTGTGCTTATAACTATTGCATGTATCAATTCATATATCTCTATATTCAATTGATTTACGGTTTATATTCTCACAATTTTTATATATTATCACCTCTCGGTCTCAATTACATAATAGAAATCCTATTAAAAATTGATCAGGTTTCTAACAAGCATTAAGTTCAGAACATAAAGTCATCATGAAATAACATGTCTTTCAATCTCAATCGAGAAACACTACAAACTCAGTAAAAATCCTTATTTTTCTGCTGTGGTGCATAATGCTCTCATTCTCTTTGTGTGCTTCGATCGCTCATTCTTAAACCATGGGCTAGTCCTTCCTAAGTCTCATTTTGATTTGATTTCCATTGAATTCATATTGAGTTCCTCATTTCTTACAAAACAACATGAAAACTCGTGATTTTAAAATGTGTATGTAATAAAAGTAAAATAGTCAAATCGTCCTCTAAAACTCTATAAATTGACTGTAGAGTTATATATAAGATTGACACATATTAAGTATCACCCAAATTAGAGGAAAATACATTAAATGAGACTTAACCAAATATATTTCACTAAAGTTTTTTTACACTCAAAAACTCTAATAGAGTGGGAAGATTGATGTCAAGAAAATACACTTTAATGATAACCTTGTAGACTTATTCACTAAAACATCTCAGCATCAATATTTGAAAAATTAGTGTATGACATCAATATGTATTGACTTAACAAGCAATTGGATTAATCGATATTATTCTACTACATTAGGGGAAGCATTTATTAGAGGGAATACATTCTTGAAAGAAATAATATATTTGACAAAATGTGCACTTCACTATTTTCCCCTTGACTAGGTTTTGTCCCATGGGTTAGTGAAGTGTTTATTTTGGCAGATTAAACATACTAATACCGCTTTATTGGACATTAAACAATCGCATTTCTTTGCTTATGTTTTTCATAGTTTTTACTTAATAAAGTTAATATAATTCTCTGTACTTGGTGGAAATAAATATGATATATATAGATTTCCACCACATGAAGAAACTTCAGGCGGAGGAAAATCTCTAAAGTAACCCTATCCTTCTTTGTAAAGGTGGTAGCTTTGTAAAGTTGAGTCAGGGTTTTCTTATGTTAGTCCATTATATTTCAATCTTCTGCTTTTCTGTCATCTGGTTTCTTTTGTTATACTTGCACCACAAGCTCACAACACATAATATTTTGTATAAAAACAAACATACAAAAATTTTATGTTCATAAACAATGTAATATTCTGAACGTATAAGCACTACATATTTTTGTTCAAAACTTTTTCGGATAAGCAACAAATAAAAAGTTTACAATAATTTAGAAAAATTAGGGGTAAATTTGATCTAATCAAAATTGAGTTTGTGCTTAATTTGAATTCAGATTGAAGGCATTATGCTAATTTGAACTAAAACTCAAACTCATTTGAGTTGATACATAAATTAAAGGTCATTAAAGGTGTAAACAATATTATCAAAGAAATGAACAATATCATCTGTAAGATAAACAAAATCACTAAATATATTAAGCCAGAATGTTGAGATAGAACTCTATTTAAATTGACTTTTTTGGCCCAAGCCATACATTTAACCCTAACCAGTTTGGATCATGCCCAACCCTAAAACTAAGCTAATATTTTGCATAAATGACAAACTGAAAACTTACTTTAAAAATTGGTACATGTAACGGATAAATTCTATTTAATAAGTAACACTCACATCCTTCAAAATTTAACTAAATTATAAACAAATATTTTTAATTTCAAAATAGATTAAGAATCTATAAAAGTTGAAGTCATGATCCGTCTTAGAAGAGGTTTATCATAAATAATGTTATTTCCTTGAGGACATGAAAAATTATTAAATAATTATTTCTGAAATTTTTTTATTGGGTAAAATAGATATGTACCGTCTCTTTTAATAGTTGAATTGAAAGCAAAGAGGGAGCCAAAAACTGAATATCAAAAGAAACAATTTTCAAACTCTTTTTCCATCTCGAGTGCGTGTATATATGTAGAACAAAAAGTATTCATGTACACTATTCAATAAATATAATCATGTAAATAGTCAATAAAATTTTCACCATATAAACATAATTATTTAACTAAACAATAATTAACTATTACTTTATTAAAAATCTAAATTTACATATAAATAGATTTTTTATTATATTAATAATACATATGTTAATATTTAATGGGTGTTTAGTGCGGAGGAATCTTTCCATAATCTATTTTTTATCATAGACATTATTTGATGATAAAAGATTTGGTGATGTTAAATACCATTTACAAGTATTACCATGGTTTACAATTACCTAATATGTATCAAACATACTAATAAAAGTAATAAAAATACCTAATATTTAAATCTATAGCCATAACACTGATATAAGCTATAAATCGATCTTATTATTAAAGATGATAAAGACAATAATCTCTATATAATATCAAATTTTAATCTATCTCATCCACTTCTCAAAATCGTTCCTAAAAATCTGATGAATAAATATTTAAGATTGTGTTATGGATAGAGTTACCTGAATCTCCATAAATTGCTCAAAGTACTGTTGCATGAAGAGTTCCCTTCAGTTTATATATTTATTTTCTTAACTGTGGCTGAGATATTCCGGGACTGATTCAAGAGCCCCGGTGTAGGATCTTTATAAATTCAACTTTCAGGTTTTCCTTTTTCTATTTCATTCAACCACATCACGGCTAAGAGAGGGGAAAATTTTTTCACTGCTAGAAGCTGCCATGGTGTGTTCTTCTTTTCATGTTTACTCTTCATCAACTCTAACCACTGTTTAAGACTAGTTTATACACTATGTTTGGAATGACTCAAAACATATTAAAAATTTCAATCTTTGATTTTATACGTTCATTTAATCTTTTTCAAAATGACTTTAGTATATTATTGCGAGGAAATTTAGCTCTAGGTAACGACACTATGTTGTAGCAGAAACATGATTTCCCTGTGGGTGAAGATTCATGAATTGTTCAACAGATAAATATTGAAGGTGTAGATTATTTTCATTCTTATTTGGATTTTGGATCTTCTTATAGATTGATATTAGTATTGCTTTGTCGTAATATATAGCGCAAAGTTCAGTATCCAAGGCTTATAAAACTGGATATTTAAACCTTCTTGCAATTTATTTCTCGAATTATTCAAAAGTTTTTAGATATATAATGGATAGTGTAGATTATATCCATTCTTTCGAAAGGTTTTAAGTATATATGTCTACAAATTATTTTCAGGAGAACAACGAAAACGTAGCAGCAGCAGCCGCAGCTGCCACTGTACCTGATCCTGAGAAAGATTTAAATAGCTGGCTACCCATTACTGCTTCAAGGAATGCTAAGTGGTGGTATTCAGCTTTTCACATTGTAACTGCTAGGGTGGGTGCTGGGGTACTTGGCTTACCCTTCGCGCTGTCGCAACTTGGATGGTATAATTTATCCAAACCAATTCATATGGTTTCAATCTATTTGACACCTTATTTGGATTCTAAGTGATTTCCTCTTTATAATAACTAATAACTGTTCAGGATTCCTGGGCTGTTTACAATATTTGCATCTTGGTTGATAACTTTATATTCAGCGTGGCAACTGGCTGAGATGCATGAAATTGTGCCTGGAAAACGATTTGATCGATACTCAGAGTTGGGAGAGCATGTTTTTGGGCCAAAATTGGGCTACTGGATTGTCATGCCTCAGCAAATGGTGGTTCAAGTGGCGTCGGATATTGTGTATATGGTCACCGGAGGAAAATCACTCCATAAAGTTCTTGAGTTGATTGATCCCTCTCTGTTCGAGAATTCTAGACTAACATATTTCATCCTCATCTTCTTTGCCATTCACCTTGTTCTTTCTCAAATTCCCAATTTCAATTCTCTCAAAGGACTCTCCCTCCTGGCTGCAATCATGTCTGCCAGGTCAATATTGTCTTTTAATATTTATAGATGGCAATTTATATTTTGATGATATTGAACTCATATGAGAAGAGGTTCCTAATTCTCTTTTAGCGTTTATAGACGCAATCAAGATTTAAAAACGAAAATCACTTGATGAAAATTCATATTTATTAAAAAAAAAAAATAGAAAACCCTCATGAGAGGATTGTAATTCTCTTTTAGAATTTATAGATGGGAATTCGGAGTTGAAAAGAAAAAAAACTAAGGATCCCTTCTTAATTTGGAGCTCAAGAAAACTCCAATGAGGAAAGATTCCTAATTCATAAGAATTACAAAAGTCATGCATTGGATAATTTTTGTAATTCCATTTTTTGTTTTCCTTGTTGCAGCTATTCAGTGTTGGCCTGTGTGACATCAATAATCAAGGGAACCAAACTCCGGCCATCAAGCTATGGAGTACGATCTCACACAATAGTTGGACAGTTTTTCGACTCTCTGAATGGACTTGGAACAATAGCATTTGCGTTTGCAGGACACACTGTCGCGTTGGAAATTCAAGCCACGATTCCATCAACTCCTGAAAAACCTTCAAAGAAACCGATGTGGTGGGGTGTTCTTGCTGCCTATGCTATAGTTGCATTTTGTTATTTTTCCGTCGCCATTGCCGGCTACTGGGCCTTCGGTCAATTTGTAGAGGATGATGTTCTCATTTCTCTGAGAAAACCTGCTTGGCTAATTGCCGTTGCTAATTTCATGGTGTTTATTCATGTCATCGGAAGTTACCAGGTAAAATCAATTTAAAATTCTTTGTTTTGTCTTTCTAATAGAATTGCAATATAAGCTTTTAAGGCCTCTTTTAGATCTTTGCCATGCCGGTTTTCGACTTTATTGAATCAAACATGGTTAAGCACTTACATTGTACTCCAGGGAGATCTCTTCGCATCTTTTCTCGTACTACATATGTTGGTAAGAATCAGTATACAGCTTGTTCGCTCATTTATAATTATTATTTTCAGGATTATTAATATTTTAAAGTTATTACTAGATTATATTAATTTATTTTGTGATTATGTGCAGCTTTTACAGCATTTGTTGCCATCTGTATTCCCTTTTTTGGAGGGTTGCTAGGGTTCTTTGGGGGACTTGTATTTTCATCAACATCGTATTTCGTAAGTTGTGATAAATGAATCTGGTTTCATGCTGATTTTTTCCTTTCTTCAAGCGAATTGAATAATAATTATTGGATGAAATGTATGCAGATTCCTTGCATCATGTGGCTTATTGTTAAGAAACCTAAGAAATGGAGCTTTCACTGGATTGCATCCTGGGTAAGTTTATTTCTATTTCATAACACATCTATGTTCATTCATAGAACATGAGGAAAGGCTATTTTCGTGGGCAAATTTTATTTGTATAAGGACTCTAAATTTGTTTATATCTTTTATTAAGTGTCAAGTCTAATTTATTCCTACCAGATTAGTTTCTTGTTTCTCAAAATTTATAGCTGTGGGAAATGCATATGTTTGATAATATAAACGTGTTTGATTGCAGATTTGTATCATTGTTGGTCTGTCAATAGCTATTCTTGCACCAATTGGAGGAATGAGACAGATTATCTTGTCATCAAAATCCTACAGAATGTTCTCATAGAATTTGGATTCTCCCTTTAGATAGCTTTTATTTTATTTTGCACAGAGGTGATGTTAAAGGATAATATAGAAGTCTTTTTTTTGTAAGTAATAATGTAGAAGTTGGGCATGGCTTTAATATGTCGTAGCCTATTTGAGCTTGTCTCTTTTATTATGATTCTGTTGTTTTTATTTTTTAAACTTTACATTTGTGGAATTGTTCATAAAATAAACTGTTTGGTAAATTATACTTGACCTTTTTTGGTAAGTAAACTATACTTTAAAATTAACTATATCATTACGAATCATACATTTCTGAAGTTATTATTTACTTTACATTTTTCGTATTTCCATATGTTTCCGAACGGCCAAGCTATTATTTACTTGAGAGGAAATTTACGTTGCTAAGACTTTATTTACTGTATGTTGACGGCTTTACCGGAATTATTAAGTTTTAATAAATCATAACATCATTTTAATACTGCCGAACGACAAATTTGAGTCTGAGTATGCTCTAATTCATCTTCTTGCGGACATTGATCCTTCTTACTACACTCTTGGAAAGGAATAAAGAGCTTTACATAGAATACTCATTAGCGAAACACTTGAATCCTAGTGGGATAAGGAATGAGGAAACAGGAAATATATAATCCATCTTTCGTTTCATTTGGACTCCAATAATCTTCATTAATAATAGACTTTTCCTTTTAGAATAAACTTTGATTAGGGAATTTATTATTCAAACGAGAATCTTAAATCCACCAGGTACTAACTTCTCACAGAAAACTACCATCACCCTAGGCGATCAGATTTCCAGAGGAGACAGGCGGTAGTGGAGCATGGTGTTAGATTCAAATTTATACACAATGTTCCACAATTAATCAATCAAATCATAATACAATTACGTAATTCATACACATATAGGTTTTAGAAGACTGTAATTATATGTTCTAGGGATTTAGACAAACACGATAAGTCAATGGTTGATGCAAAATATGTTCCAAAATCAATCAAATATCGATATGACAAAATTGGTTTTTCTTCCCCACATGCTCCTAGAATGACGATATTTTAATGAGTGATTTATCTTGCATTCATTGGGAAAGAGAACCTACCCTATTTATATAATAGTTTATTGGGCACTCCATTATAAACCCAATAAACTAAATAGCCCTCACTTGTATCTTCAAAACTCAAATTTTATGTATGAAGTGTATGAGACATTCAACAAAATTGATCACAATATAATCATATTCAATAGACTATACATTTGCCTAGGTTTTTATTAAATTAAAACAATATCAATGTTTGCTCACATTTGAGAAATTTTATAATATTCTCCCACTTAGACAAATATTAATTATTTTCATTTATTTTGAGAAAGTAAAACAAGTTTTGTTGTCTAAGTAAACCACAATTTGTTTTAAACTAATCACTATTTAAAAAAAAAACAGAGTCAAAAAATAACACTTCAACTAGCAATTCGGTCTATAATATCAACAAGAATGTCATGAGGGCTTTATGATCTTTTTAGAATTTATTTTATTTAAAAATGTGAAGTGTTATTGGTAACATAATTATGTAAGAAGTGGTGTACGCTCGTGGAAGCCATGAGGGTTAAAATAGTCTTTTCCTTATGAAGAGAAAAATGAGAAATTTTATACATATGAGATGATATATGAGTGTGCATAAGGATAATACATGACTATGTGCCCCGAGAAGTGGGAGAATTTAGAAGTTGTGTTGATACACAACCATGCATAGGAGATACATGCTCATGTCACATTAATCATTTATCTGACAATTGAAGATCATGATGTATGCATTCATAACATCTTGCATGCCCTTGTAGAGGTCACACATACCTATGCATGAAATTATTTTCTGAACAAATATAAATTAGGTTATACATGTGGATTGAGGGGTTTCTTCATTACTTTGGTAGTAAACATCCATACAAAATTAGTTCGAGATAGAGAAACTGATGAGTGCTTTGGAGTTTTGCCATCATCATGAAATAAAAGAGAGAGTCATTAGAAAATTTCTTAGCCACATGAAGATCAATGCTCCTCTGCTAGAAGAGTGGTAGATATCATGGTCTTAGTTAGATTCTACTATTATGTATTATATATGATGATAATATGAGCCTATTATAACATGAAATTCTATAGGATAATTTTAAGAATGTGATTATTTAAGGGAATGAGTTAGAATTATGATATTAGGTATGTATAATGACTTTAAGGATGATTCTCTTTAGTCATTTGTTGCCTAGATGTTATCCTATCATTTATTAGTATAATCATAGGCTATAGAATGATTAATGATGTTGAAAATTTTCATTGATTACTAGGATACAATAAAACATGAGGTTACAGTTGGTAGTGCATGATGTGTACCATAAGGGTCACGATCGTGCACCCACAATAGAGAAGAAGAAGAGCACATGCATGGGTTATGCAATTATGAGCCTATAACATGATACATAGTTGTATAGCATAGGATACATACCCGTGCATCTGTTATAGATGCAAGCCTGTGTACATGACCTTGCACAATCGTGATATGGTAGTTTAGAAAGATTACATGAAAGAGATTATTATGAAAGGACAATAGCGCCTGTGAATCCTAGAAAGTCATATGGCTATGCAAAAATGAGTCATGATCATGCAAAAGTAAGAAAAAAAATACTATTTTACCTCTAGGCTAATAGTAAGAAAGAGGAATAGATAGCAAGGTGTTATATTAAAAATGTCTCATCATGCATAATCGTGTACATATGTGACCATGACTATGCATGAGAAGTTTGCGTGCTGCCTATATAAAGAGCTTTGTATTTTAAATTTCATTCATGATTGAGTGCTACACCTTAGAGCATTCTTGAGAGAGAGAATCAAAGGACGAAGATGACATCCAGAGAGCTTTGATTGTTATGTTTCATTAAAGATCTAGTTACAGAGAAAACACTTTGATAAACAAATAAGGTAAGCATAACTTTTAATCTTTTGGATTAATCTTTTATGATTGGATGATTGAGTTTGTTGTGATGAAATTTAAGTATGAATCGATGATGAATAACATGTATTTATATGTGAATTAGTTGAATCAAGTATGTATAGTCCTAGATCTAAGCTCAATATGTATGAGCTATACGTAAAATGTATAATGTCGATTGGAAGTTACAGTTAAGGTACGTTTTCTTTGTAATTTGCTTAATATTATGTTGGAATAAATGATTTGGATAATATTTGTGATGATCTAAAATGAAATGAATTGAATCTAACATTATAAAGGAAAATTATGATAAATTATGTTGGTGATAGAATTATAAACATGATATATTGAGTTTTAGTATTGTATTTGGATTATATATGTTATATGAATGTTGTATTTGCTAAATGAAGTTGATCAAAAGTATTTTGGTTGAGATCAGTGCCTCGGTTATGATATACTAGAATAGAACAAGACAAACGACCATATGCATGATGATGTGCATGACCTTGTATTAGAGTTTTGCAGCATCATGATCATATGAATCTTTTCTACACGGGTGTGGAAGAGAAGGAATTATGTTGTTGAGTTATGCTTGGTGACATGATTGTGAGTTGATGAGTCATAACTGTGTGATAAGTCAATTTCATGTTAGTTGAAATTTAGAAAAATATGATGTACATCTTTATGTTGCATAACTGTGCATAATGTCCAAAATAGAAAAATGAACAAGGAATCAAGCTATAATATAATATTTTAAATTAAGGAAAATATTCTAAAATAATATTAATAAGTAAGATTAATAAGATTTAGTGCATTTATTGCATTTTCATGACATGATATATCAAACAAGATGAATTTAAGCAAAAGAGAGGAAAATTTTTACATCTTTTGGACATTTAAGCTAAATAAACATATTTTATGATATTCTAAACATCTTTTAGGGTTGGACTTGAAAGAGCATCTATAGATTTGCATACTTATTAGAAATTATAAAATTAGCATTCGTTAGAAACTAAATATTACTATTGGCTAAGCCTATTAGAATTTGAGTGTTGAACATGCATTAGGTAGGACTCACATAGTCGGAGTGTCGAATCCCTATGTTAATCAATCTAATCTGCATATGATTTTTTATGAGGTTTCATGACAAGTTTTATGAAATAATTTATGTTAAGAAGATCAACTATGATAAGTTTTTATAATGAGATCTTTGAATCAATTATGATAAGTTTTCTAAAATTATGATTTTAAGTAAGTTCTAACAAAAGAAAAGCCTTTGTGCTAAGTCATTGGTTTCAAAATGTTTTAGCATGACATACATGTCATAACACTCATGAATAAGAGGAAAAAAAATTAAGAAAAGACTGAAACAAAATTGAAACAAGATAAGAATTAAAGAACATTAAGACAAGTTAATAAGATAAGAACCAACTATTAAAGACATTAGGATAAGAATTCAAGGTTAAGCATCATATATGCTAAGTTCAAGAGTTTACTTGCTAAGTGACGTGTCACTTATTCCAATCCTTTTCCTTACAGGTTTAGTTTGTGTTGCATGTTGAGTAGCTACACATAAGAGGCTATAGTTATCAAGATTACATTAAGATTTATATATAGTTTTATGTTTTCAAAACAATTATTATGGTTTGCATTGTAGACAATGTTATATTCCATATTTCATGAAAGTTAATAAAAAGTATTATTCAAAAACAAGTTTATGTTATGTTATATTTTAATTAAGTTGATAATTTCTGCATTATGAGGATGAATGAATGTTATATGATTTTTGCATACTATATGTTATGAATAAATAGATATATAATATTATTATATGAAAAAAGTTATGAAAAAAATATAGTATTACAATTGTCAGTATCAGAGTAAGATTTTGAGAAAATTGTTTTGAAAACCCATTTTTGAGTATTTTAAAAAATAATAAAGTGTTTCGCAATTACATCATTTTTGAAAATTGCATTTTGATATGAGCTTAAGGCTCTTGATAACTAGAGCTCATTATGCCTACTCATTATAAGTATTCATTTTCTTTGTTAGTATTAATTCTCATTAATTAATTGTTAATAAAATGTTAGAGAAGAGGAGAATTAATGCTTCCTAACCTAGAGATAAGGTAGCCAAGAGTAATACTTTGGTTAGGCTTACAACTACTGGGCAAATTAGTTTGATTATGATTGACCTTAAAAAAATGATTTAGAAAGCTTTGAGAGATAAAGTTAGAGCTAATAGTAGATAAACATCTAAGGTTAAGTTCAGATAATGATGTTACTAATTTAACATGTATGGATAAAAAGACGTTACATCTAATATACAGTTTGCTAGGGGTGTATTAGCCATATAAATTCAGTGGTTCAAGGGATTTGACTATGACTAAGAAATGGATAGAGCCAGCAGAGAGTGTTATGGGTTTGTTTCAAATGTTTGATCGAGATAAGGTACAAAATGTTATGTATCTTCTAAGAAAATATGTGAGAGTATGGTGGAACTTGGCTAAGATGTGAGTTGATGTATTAAGGTTGAGTTAGTGAGATTTCTAGAGAATGTTTGATGAGGAGTTCTATAGCGCTAATCTTACATATGCTAGGGTGCAGGAGTTCATTAAGTTAACTCAAGGAAATAGTCAAGTTAAGGAGTATGCTATTTAATTTAACGTATTGGTTAGATTTACTTTTAGGTTAGCTTGTTTAGAGGAAAATAGAGTAAAAAAATTTATTCATGGTTTACGTCCTGCCATTGCTTGTTGTATTATAATGGATGTTTGTCTACCTTAGAGGTTTAGTACAGCTTTAGAGAGACTATTAAGGTTTTATGTAAAGAAAATGGGTATGTTTATTAAGAGTAATAACAATAAAGAGGAGAATAAAAGATTGATGTAGAGTAAGAAAAATTTTAAGAGTCATAAAAAGGCCCTTGTAAAGTTTTCAGTAGATGGTAAATATTAGAAGAAGTATTCGAGTAAGTGTTTGATAGGGCAAAATATGTGTTTCAAGTGTTGTCATCCTAGTCATTGGGCGTTTGAGTGTCCTTCAATGGGTGTTATTGGTAATGGCCGAGGCTAATCGGATAATGGTAATGGGTTGGTTACTCTTTCATAATACTTCTTTGCTTGTTTTAGTTGATTATAGTGCTACCGATTTTTTTTTTTACTAAAAATGTTATAGATACATTAAGTTTCAATCCTGTTATAGTTGATCATAAAATTTACATTGAGTTGCTAAATGGTAATTTGGTGTTGAGTGATCAGATGTTAGTAAGGTAGGTTATAATGATTTAGGGTAGGTCATTGTTAATGGATCTAATCATTATAAAGATGCCAAATTTTGATATTATATTAAGCATGGTTTATAAAAAGAGAAATATGGTACTAAGATTGATTATAAAAAGGGAAAAGTTTGGTTATAATTGAGTGATAGAGATGAATTCGCTTTTAGTGAAGGTCGAATTCAAAGTATGATGATATTATATGTTAAAGCTAGAAAAATATTGAGAAAGAGTTATGTTAGGTATAGATCTACTCTAAAGATTGAAGATGTATCAATAGTTAGAGAGTTTACTAATGTGTTTCCTAAAGATCTTCCAAGTTTAGCTTTAGTTGAATTATAATAGTTAAAAAAAGTAGTTATAAGAGTTACTAGATAAGAAATTTATTAGACTAAGTTATTCTTTATGGGTTGCTCTAATCTTGTTTGTTAAAAAAAGATGGCTCAATGGAAATATATATAGACTATCAGAAGTTAAATAAGGTGATTGTCAAGAATAAGTATCCTTTGTCAAAGATTGACCATTTATTTGATCAATTCACAAGAGAGTGGTATTTTTTAAAATTTATTTAAGGTCTAGGTGTCATCAGGTTAGAGTTATGGATAAAGATATGCTTAAGATTGCTTTTAGGATATGGTATGGTCATTATGAATTTGTGGTTATGCTATTTTGGTTGACTAATACTTTAGTGATATTCATGGATTTGAATAATAAGGTGTTTTAAGATTGCCTTGATAAATTTACGCTGGTATTTATTGATGATATTCTAGTGTGTTCAAGGAGTATAGAGAAGCATAAGCAACATTTGAGAATAATATTATAGCAATCGAGAGAAAAACAATTATATGCCAAATTTTGTAAATATGAATTTTGGTTAGATAGTATGACATCTTTGGGTCATAACGTATCAACTAAAGGGATTTCAATAGATTTGAGTAAAGTTGAGGTTTTCTTAAGTTGGTATAGGTTGAGGCAGCTAAGAAGGCTAGAAGTTTTCTTAGTTTGGTTGGTATTATAAAAGGTTCATTGAGGGATTCTTTAAGTTGGCTAGATTGTTGACTACTTTCATTAGACAAAAGGTTTCCTTTAGATGGTCTAAGGAGTATAAGACTAGGTTCAAGAGTTAAAAGAGAGATTGGTGAGTGTTCCAATGTCAACTTTACATGAGGATGACATACATATAGATGTGTCTCATAAAAATGCATGAACAACTTTAATATAAGGTGATAAGATAATATTTTATTCTTTAAGACAGTTAAAAGATTATAAGTTGAGGTATCTAATACATGATTTAGAGATAACTACAATGGTGTTTGCCTTGAAAATTTAGAAACATCACTTGTATGGTATTAGGTGTAATATCTATTTTGATTATAAAAGTTTGAGATACTTCTTTTCATAAAAAGAGCTTAATATAAAGCAACACAGATGCTTAGATATGGTAAAAGGCCATGATTAGAGATTAGATATCATCCAAGTAAAGCTAATATGGTTGTAGATGCTTTGCGTAAAAAAATGGTTTTATCAAGATTTCCATTCAGTAAAAGATTCAAAAGGACATCTATAATGAGCAAATTAAGATTATTATTGTTAAGTTTTCAAAAGTGCAAATTAAGTTAACTTTATTAGATGATATTCAAGTTTAATAATTATTAGGTAATTGATTTTAGAAAATGGTTTAAAAAATCAAGGATGGTCTAACAACTAACTTTGAGAAGAGAGATAGGATTTTAAGATAAAAAGGTAGAGTGTGTGTTCTTGATGATGATAGGTTGAGATAGAGGATCTTGTCTAAGGCTTATAATACAGTGTATGTGACTCATCTAGAGAGTATTACAATTTATCAAAATCTTAAGAAAGGGTTTTAGTTGTCTGGTATGAAAAAGGATGTGGCTAATTTTGTTCTTAAGTGTTTGACTTGTTAGCAAGTTACGACAGAGCATCAAAGACCTTTAGGGTTATTATAGCCATCAAGTATTCCTGAGTGGAAATATGAGAGAATTTTTATGGATTTCATCATAGGTTTTCCAATAGTTTAGCAAGGTTATACTGGTTTATAGGTTATTATGGATCATTTGACTAAGTTAACTCATTTCTTGTCTGTCAAAGATTATATGTCAGTGGATCAATTGGGTTAATTGTATCTAAGAAAGATTGTTGGATTACATGGTATTCTCAAGGATATTATACCAAATAGAGATTCAAGGTTTATGTTTACATTTTACAGGAGTTTATAGAGATCTCTAGACACTAAGTTGAGTTTTAGTATAACTATTATTTGTAGATAGATAATCAGATAGAGAAGACTACTCAAATTCTAGAGGATATGTTGAAAGCATGTTGCATAGATTATAAGTCCAATTAAGTTGAGTTGTTACTATTGATGAAGTTTGCATATAATAATAGTTATTAATAAACTATTCAAATGACTTTGTATAAGGCTTTATATGGTAAGAGGTATAAGTTCTTTCTTTATTAAAGTGAGATTGGTAAGAGAGTTGATTAGATTTTATATTAGTTCTTGAGCTTATTTTAAAGATGATTGATCAGGTATATTTGATTAGATAGCATATGAGGTAGGCCCAAGATCAAAAGAAAATTTATGTAGATAAAAGGTGTATAAAAAAAAAAATTAGTTTCAGGTGGATAACAAGGTATTCCTAAAGTTTGCCATTTACAAGAGACTGGTAAGATTTTGTAGAAAAGGTAAATTAGCTTCCTATTACATTAGGCGATATGAGATTCTAAAGAAAGTTGGTAATGTTGCATAGAGATTAACTTTGCTTATTGGTATAGATTGTATTCATAATGTTTTCCATGTCTTCTTATTGAGAAAGTATGTGAGGGATTCTTCACATATGCTTGAGGTTCAGGATATTGAGTTGGTAGATGATATGAGTTATCAAGAGTGACCAGTTTAAATTTTGATGTTAGGTCAAATCCTTGAGAAACGAAGAGATTCCATTGGTTAAGGTTTTGTGGAGGAATCAAAGATATGAAGAAGTTATTTAGGAGGTTGAAGTTGAGTCCAAATAGAGTTTTCTAAAGTTATTTGTGTAATTCTAGGGATAAAATTCTTATAAGAGAGAAAGGGTTGAATGGCTTGGTTTTTTATAATTGGTAATCCGGGTTAAAAAAGGTAACTTAAATTATGGTTATGCAGTTATTTTGATTAAAAAAGTTATGAAAGGTAAAATAGTCAATTTGGGATTCATTATGGGTCATACACATGTCACCATGAGTGGCTACCACATGTAAAACATAGAAAGCAGGAAATTGAAAAATATCTTGCCATACACGACCGTGTGCATATGTGACTATGACCATGAGTGACGAGTTTACGTGTTACCTATATTAAGAGCTTCATATTTAAAATTTCATTCATGATTGAGCATTAGGCCTTAAAGCATTCTAGAGAAAGAGAACTAGAAGATCAGAGAACTAGTTAGAGAGAGAACACCTTGATAAGCAAATAAGGTAAGTATAACTCTTAAACTTCTACATTAATTTTTTGTGATTGCATGATTGAGTTTTCTATGATGAAATTTAAGTATGAATTGACAATGAATAATATGTATTTATACATGAATTAGTTGAATCAAGTATGCATAACACTAGATCTAAGCTCAATTGAAAATATGTAATGACGTGAGGGTAGAATTGTCCTTTTAGGCTTAAAATTAGTTGTAAAATTGAGATCTCATGATAAAAAATAGAGTTAAGACGATTTAAAGGTATAATAGTTATTTAGAAGCTATATATAGCTTGTACATGGGTATTCTTAGGAGAATATTCAATGTATGACACGAAAAGAGAGGAAATTTGAGATTTTCATTAGACATACGATTGTATACCTTAGACACATGACTGTTCGTTGCATTATTTAGCCATACATATTTTTATTTCTAATTTTTGTTTAGTTCCAACTTTCATCTTCTTCTTTTCCTTTTCCCCAATAAACCCTAAAGTAGTTAAGGGTGAGTAGTTAGCAATCCAACATCATTTTAGAGATCCGAAGACCCCTAAAGAGAGAGAGATTCAATAGCGATGGCTAGAGTTAAGTGTTCCCTTACCTCTTTCACCTTTTTTTATAACATATTCTCTTTATTGTTTGAGCTGAATGAAATTGGCTAGTTGTTGCGATGCTTATTGAGCCTGTTTGAGTATGAGATAATGATTTAAAAGCAGATTGAATGGTTGATTTCAAGTAAATATGCTTATATCTTTGTGAATATGTGTTTTATGCTTTATTTTGATAAATGTGGCTCGGCCAGCATGATATTGGTGAGATTCAATGATTATATATGTTGATGTTAAGACTTTAAGCTTATAATAGTAGCTATTTGAGATTTGGAAATAATTAGATGGAAAATGGCTAGGATTTATAGGTTTCTAAACAGATATTATAGAGATTGAGTTGAGCACACGATCATATACCCGTAAAACCATATGGTCTCATTTCTACAATAACACGGTCTCATGCATGCTTGGAAAGCCTAGACACATAACCATGTGACCGAGTACATAACTGTATGCTCATTCTTAATTTCACACGCCTATGTGGCATGACATAGGAGTGTTATATAGGCTACTACACACCTGTGCAGGTGTAGCACATGCTCATGTGCCCTTACGTATGCTTGTGTGCCTTATAACACATGCTCGTATAGTAAGCCAAACTTTTACAAAAGAATTTTAAAAGCTAGGACGACCAAAAAGCATGACTCATGATTGGTCTCGTATGCCCTCCTACATAATTGTGTGCTGAGTAACATACCTTTGTGTACCTTAAGAAAAACATAGAATCAACTTTAAAGCAATCTTAAGCCACTTTAAGCCACTTCTAAACATATAAAATCAGTAATATCAAGATAAAACAACATATCATGCATGATTAGTAGTATAGAGTATGATATGTCATACTAGAGTTTTCAAAAATGGACCCAAGGATCCAATAGCATGTTTTTAAAAGTATAAATATATGATATTCTGAATATCAATTAGGGGTGAATACAAGAAGGCGTCTATGAGTTCACACACCTATTAGAGAAGGAAACTAGCATATATTAAAGAGGACATGGTCATTGGCCAAGCTCATTAGAGAGAGTGTTGGTTATGCATTAGTAGTTTTTAATAGGATTGAAATCACACGACTAGGGTGTCAAATCCTTGTATTCATCAATTTGGCTAGCACAATAGTTATTTTCAAATTCAGTTTTTAGTATATACTCTATGTATATATTCAGGATTTTTGGATCATAACTATTATTTCAAACAAAGCTTTCAAAAAAACAAGGCCTAGGGGTAGTTCTTATAACTATTTAGCATTGACATGATGATTTGACATCAGAACATTCATATCATGTCATATGCAACGTTTCATGAGAAACAAAACAGATAAAGACAAAGAATACTTTAAAAACACAAAATATCACAAAAAAGAGAGCAAAAGAGAAAACTAAACTAGTTATAACGTGAGAAGTCATGAGTGAGACTAAGCTTAGAACCTGCTTGTGGTAAAGAGAGGAAATGCTTACTGAGTGATTTTATCACTCACCCATTTTCTTTATTTCCTTTTTTGTAGGTCAGTAATCATATGGCTGAGCATGAGGCAAGAAGTTTGTGAGCTTTAGGATACTTGTTGGCATCAGATAGCATATTAATGGCTCGTATACTTTTACACAGTTTTGATCATGTATATATGTGTATTGTATTATTAGTACATATTGTATGGATAATATATTTTATGAATGAAAAAGTCTAGGAATTTTTAATGTATGATCAATATTTTCTTATTATTATTGATAATGTTTTATGTTTATAGCTTCCATATGAAATTTTTAAATATAGCAGCAATTTTTACTATAGGGATTGTCGTTATAGGTATATTAATAGTATAATAATTAGGCCAAAGGACTATTTCCCACCCATAGTTTGAGATGGAGACAAAGTCTCACCCTCCAAGTTTCAAAAGCCCAGTCTCTCACCCTTGAAAACATTTTTTATAATTTTTATACTCAAATTACAAAACTACCCTTTTAAAAATTAAAAATTTATAATAAAATTATAAATAATTTTTAAATATAAATATTTTCAAAAAATTTAAAAAAATTTAAAAAAATTTTAAATTTTTTTAAAATATTAAAAATTGAAGCAGCCACCGTCGCCTATAATAGAACTAGGTGGTCTCTCCCACCCTTGAAAACATTTTTTATAATTTTTATACTCAAATTACAAAACTACCCTTTTAAAAATTAAAAATTTATAATAAAATTATAAATAATTTTTAAATATAAATATTTTCAAAAAATTTAAAAAAATTTAAAAAAATTTTAAATATTTTTAAAATATTAAAAATTGAAGCAGCCACCGTTGCCCATAATAGAACCAGGTGGTCATTTCTGGCCACCTGGTTCCAGGGGAGGCCAGATTTGGCCTCCCTGTTCGGTGAAGGCGGCCAAATCAGTCGCCTTCAGTTTTGGAGGAGGCGGTCAGATCTGGCCGTTTCCGACAGAATTAGGAGTTGAAAACGGTCGTAAAAGGGCTGGTCTTGGCCCCACTGGCCGTTTCCAACCTTTATTTCAGGCGGAGGCGGCCAGATGCCAAAACTTGAGATGACCGATCTAGTCGCCTCCACAGAACAGGGAGGCCAGATCTGGCCTCCCCTAGAACTAGGTGGCCGAAAATGGCCACTTTGTTCTATTATAGGCGGCCACTGCCTCCGGCACTGGTGGCGATGGCTGTCTTAATTTTTAATAATTTAAAAATATTTTTAAAATATTTTTTAATTTTTTTAAAATTTTATATTTATATAAAGTTTATTTTATTAATTTAAAATTTTTAAATATTAAAAAGCCAAAAATGCCCCTACATGATTACTATACACTATTATTTTTAATATTAAATTTGGCTTACAGGTGGGAGTTTGAGCTTTTGAAACTTTGGGGGTGGCAATTTGTCCCCGCCTCAAACTATGGGTGGGAAATAGTCCTTTGGCCTAATAATTGTTATAAATAATGGCCTACAGTGACCTATAATAGGGACTCTTGTAGTTATTAGTATCAAAGCAATGTTCTAAGCCATCAAAGCATATTTGAGCCATATTTTCAAAGAAATATGTTTTACACGCATTGTTTTATAGAAATTGTGTGAATTTAGAGCCAGTGTATCCTAACAACCATTACTTGTGTCCTTTTAACATAAGTATTATAGAATAAATTTTAGGTTTGTGTTATATATTAACCCCTTTGTGTTGTGATTCTCTAAATAGAAGATCTCACCTACCTACATTCATTGGTGATAAAAGTAATGCCTTCGTAAGACCTATGAGTACCAATGATAATAGGAGGTCTCAACACTCATGGTAATCCCTTAGAATAGAGAATGTTAAAGAAATAGTCAAAGATAAGGGTTACAACATGCAGAAAGGGTAGAGACCTAAAAGCCTGTCAAAGGTGAGACCCATCAGGGGCAAGGCAGAAGTTACTTTGATAAGAGGACAGAGGGTTATCAAATACCAGGTTTTGATTATCAGAGAGGTCAAAGTTTTGGTACATGGAGAGCTGGTACAAATGGTTTAGAGAGATTACATCTGATTTTCTTGGGGCTCATCAGTTACCTAAGTTTATTGGTTTTAGAGACCCTGTAGCAGCAGAAGACTAGATTGAGACATTTAAGAGTGCTATAGGGTTATTTTCCATGAAAGATAGAGAAAAAGTGAGATATACCACTTATATGCTCAGATGTGAAGTAAGGGTATGGTGGAACCTCACAAGGATGTCAATTCATAAGAAGATTTTATCGTAGATGAGTTTAGGAGACAATTTGATGAGAAGTATCATAGTGCATATATGGTACACGCCAGAGCTCAACAATTTATTAAGTTGACTCAGGGTACAAGCTTAATAAAAGAGTATGCCACAAGATACAATTCTTTGGTGAGGTTTGTCCTTGACATGACAGTTTTAGAGTTGACCAGAGTATAGAAGATTATGCATGGATTATACCTTGCCATTACCAGAGACGTGATGATAAGGTTTTCTTCTCTTTAATGGTTTAGTGATGCTTTGGGGAAAACCTTGAGATCAGAGGTTTATTTTCAGAGGATGGATGTGATTATAAGACGAGTAAAGAGAGTTCTAGACAAAGGTCCAGATAGAGGTGGAAATAGAGGCAAGAAACCCATGCAGTCTAAGAAAGCCATCAAAGAAATAAAGCAAAGAGTAAAGTTACATGTTTGTAGGACTTATGGTAAGAGACATCCAAGGGAGTGCTCATAGGACAGAGTGTGTGTTTTAGATGTCGACAACATAGGCACAAGTTGTTAGAATGCCTAGCTATTGATAAAGCAGATTTGAGTAAAAGTACTCATAGTTCAGCAGGTAGAGGCAGTAAAGCAGGCAAAGGTGGTACTGGTGCACCTGAAGAAGGTAAAGCTAGAGTGTTTTCTATCTTACGAGGTCATTAAAGGCTACTATGTATACAATTAATAATCAATTGCTTTTCTTTGATACTCATATTTATGTGTTGATTGATTGTAGTGTCATACATAACTTCATATCTAGAGAGGTAGTAGAGAGTTTATGTTTAATCCCTAATATGGTGAGATTAAGGATAAATTTAATCATATTAAAGTTAGTTGATTTCGATATGATCCTAAGCATGGATTTCCTAAGTAGTTATAGAGTAGAGATAAATTGTAAGAGGGAAAAGTTAAACTATAGTTAGACCTCGATCAATTTGTGCTTGAAGAGGAGAGAGTGAAGACCATGCTTATCTCTTACATCTAAGTGAGAAGATTGTTGAGTAAAGATTGTGTAGGATACTTGGCTACTATGGTATATAAGAGTGTGATTGGGCCAAGTATCAAGAAGGTGCCTATAGTGAAATAGTTTCTCGATGTATTTCTAAAGGATTTTCTTAGGTTACCTTCTAAGAGGGAGCTAGATTTTTGCATTGAGTTGTTTCCCAGTACGACTCTTATCTCTAAGGCTCCATATCGGATGACTCCAGCAGAGCTGTAAAAGTTGAAGAAACAACTTTAGGAGCTAATAGATAAAAGATTCATCAAGTCAAGCTGTTCTCTTTGGGGTGCTCCAATTTTGTTTGTAAATAAGAAAAATAGATCCTTGAGGATTTGTATAAACTACAAAGAGCTGAATAAGGTTACATTCAAGAATAAGTATTCTTTGCCCAGAATTGATGACTTGTTTGATCGGTTGAGTGAAGCTATAGTATTCTTCATTAATCAGTTGAGTAAAGATGCAGTATTCTCCAAGATTGATTTAAGGTCTGGGTATCATCAGGTGAGAGTAGTAAAGAGAGATTTACCCAAGACAACCTTCATGATGAGGTATAACTATTACAAGTTTGTGGTGATGCCTTTTGGGTTGATGAATGCTCCTGTAATATCTATAGACTTGATGAATTGAGTTTTTCAAGATTATCTGGATAGATTTGCTGTTAAATTTATCGACAATATCTAGGTTAGCTCAAAAAGTATAGAAGAACATGAGAAGCGTTTAAAGTTTGTGCTTTAGAGGTTGAGAGATCAATAACTTTATGCTAAGTTCACCAAGTGTGAGTTCTCGTTGAGTAGTATGTCATTTCTTGAGCTTATATTTTTAGTAGTTAGTATTTTAGTAAACTCGAGTAAGGTAAAGGTTATTTTGAGTTGGTCGCAGCCCAAGATACCCAAGAAGGTGAAAGTTTTCTTGGGTTAGCTAGTTATAATAGGAGATTTATTAAGAGGTTCTCGAGTATAGCGAGACCATTGATCACTTTAACTTTGAGCAAGATGCCTTTTGTATGGACTGAGAAATGTGAGAAGTGGTTCTAAGAGTTAAAACAGAGATTGACCGGTGCTTCAGTGTTAGTTTCACCTCAAGAAGGAATTGATTATGATATTTATATAGATGCTTCCTACCAGGGAATTGAAGTAGTATTGATACAGTAGAGTAGGGTAATTACCTATATGTTTAGGCAATTAAAAGACTATGACTTGAGATACCCTACTTATGATTTGAAATTAGTTATAGTAGTGTTTCTTTAAAGATCTAGAGATATTATTTGTATGGTGTCAGATATTGTATTTATTGAGATCATCAGAGTCTCAAGTACTTCTTCACTAAAAAAAAAAAAACTGAATGTGAGACAGAAGAGATAATTATAATTGGTAAATGACTGTGACTGTGAGATCAGATATCATTTGGGTATAACTAATGTTGTGGTTGATGCTTTAAGTTGAAGGGTAACTTTAAAGAGAGTTACAGCGTGGATTGTCAAAGATGAGATTAAGCTAATGATAACTAGTTCTCTAGACTTCAAATAATGTCTACGCTATTTGATGACATTAAGGCTGATTAAATGATAGATATTTAGGTTTAGAGTATGGTTGAGAGAGTTTTTAAGGGTACAAATCAAAGATAATATTTTGAGGTTTAGAGATAGGGTTTGTGTGCTAGAGGATGTAAAGTTGAGGTAGAGAATATTTGCAAAGGCTTATAGTATAATTGATTCAGTACATCCGAGTAGCACTAAGATGTATTAGGATCTCAAGAAAGTTTTTTAATGGTCTGGTATAAAGAGAGACATTGCAAATTTTGTGACTAAGTGTTTAACTTGTTAACAAGTCAAGACAGAGTATCAGAGACCTTCTAGGTTCTTACAGCCTTTGAGGATTCCTGAGTAAAAATGGGACAATATTTCTATAGACTTCATATCAAAACTTCCTTGAGTTTAGTGTTGGTATAACAGTATCTAGGTAATAGTTGATAGATTGAGTAAGTCTGCTTACTTTTTGTTGATTAGAGAGGGTATGAGTATTGAATAGTTAGGTCATCTATATGTTAAGGAGGTTATCAGATTTCATAGGATTCCTAGAGATATTGTATCAAACAGAGATTTGAGATTTTTGTTTGCTTTCTAGGATAGTTTACAGAAAGTAATAGGGACCAGACTTCATTTTAGTTTAACTTACCACTCGTAAACAAATGGTTAGACTAAGAAAGTAAACCAAATTTTAGAGAACATGCCAAAGGCTTGTTGCATAGATTTTCAGACTAATAAGGCTGATCTGTTGCCACTAATGGAGTTTGCTTATGGTAATAGCTATCAGTCTACTATTTAGATGGCACTTTATGGTAGAAAATACAGATCATTACTAAATTAGGATGATATTAGTGAGAGAGATTCCTTAAAAACAGTAGTAGGGCCAGATATGAGTCAAATAATGATTAGTTAGATCAAGGTTACCAAACAGAGGATCAAACAAGGCCAGGATCATCAGAAGAGCTATATAGATCAGAGGTGTAGGGAGATAAAGTTTGAGGTTAGAGACCACATGTTTTTAATAGTGGCTCCTTACAGTTATGTCTTAAAATTTGGTAAGAGAGACAAGTTAACTCTGAGGCTTATTGGTCTATATCAAATTTCAGAGTGAGTTAGCAGAGTTACTTACAAATTAGCTCCTTTAACTAGTGTGGATAAGATTCATAATGTGTTTCATGTATCTCAATTGAAGAAATACGTAGGAGATCCTTTTCATGTATTAGAGGTTCAAGATTTGGAGTTAACAAATGACTTAAGTTATTAAGAGGCATTAGTTTAGATTTTGGACTATAGAGTGAAGACCATTAGGAATAAAGGGATACCATTGACTAAGGTACCGTAAAGGAGTTAGAGACTTGAGAAAGCTACTTGAGAGGTTGAGTCTAAGATGAGAGAAAGATACCTAGATTTGTTCAGGTAATTTCAAGGATAGAATTTTATTAAAGGGAGAGGTGTAATGGCCCAAGAGTAAAATTTTCCATTCAGATTATTGAGAGAATATTCTATGTATGGTGAGAAAAGAGAGGAAATCTGAGATTTCCATTAGACATATGACTGTGTGCCTTGGACACATGACCATACATTGCATTATTTAGCCATATATACTTATATTTCTAATTTCCATGCAGTTCTAACTTTCATTTTCTTCTTTTCTTTTTTCCTAATGAACCCTAGAGTAGTTAAGTGTGAGCAACCAACAATCTAACATTAGACTAAAGATTTAGAGACCTCAAGAGAGAGAGATTTAGCAGCCATGGCTAGAGGTAATGTTCTCTTACCTGTTTCACCTTGTTTCATAGCATATTCTCTCTATTATTTGAGTTGAGTGACATTGGTTGTTTGTAGTAATGCTTATATCTCTATGAATATGTGCTTTATGCTTTATTTTCATAAATGTGGCTTGGCTAGCATGATTTTGGTGAGATTTGATGATTATATATGTTGTTGATGATGCTTTAAGCTTATAATAGCAATTGTTTGAGATTTGGAACAATTGGTTCGAAAATGGGTAAGATTTCTAGGTTTTCAAACATATATTATAAAGATTAAGTTAAGCACACGACCGTGTACCTATGAATACATGAATGTATGGCCTCATTTCTACAATAACACAACCATGCATGTTCGAAAACCGTAAAAACATGCATGTGTGACCTAGTACACAACCGTGTGCTCATTCCCAATTTTACATGCCCGTATGACATGACGTGGGAGTGTTATATAGGCTATTACATGTCTGTGTAGGTAACTGTGGCGCCGGTTTTTGCCGCGCCACGCTAGGACAGACTTGCCACTCTTGTTTAATCACCCTAAACGTGGTTAAGAGGAGCGCATAACGGGTTTGTGGCCCGTTACGGAGTCTATGGAGTCGCCACCCGGGAGTAACCCCGAGAAAGTACACATCGGTGAGGATGAACGATTTATGGATCCCTTGCAAAGGACCTAACTACCCCTCACCTACCCAATGGGTCAGGTTCGGAGAGTCAGGTACGACAATGGGAAGGTGTTAGGCACCCATGCCGCCCCGCGTGAAAGCCGGCCTCCACTTTTATGGTTCGTTCGTTAAGCGCGTTACCAAGTTTAATTAAATTCCAGATTATCACACGATGCATTATTAACAATCATACATATACAATAAATTACATTCATCCGCAAATATAATAAAATACGAAAAAGAAAATAGAAATTAAAAATTACAACTATTTTTCCATACACCCCTATACATTTTCTCTAATCCTAAACAAGCCTAAGAATAATAAAATAACGAATAAATCCTGTAAAACAATTTTGTTAGTTAATCTAATAAAATAGATCTTACAAAAACAAATTAATTAATTAATTAAATAAAATAAATAAATAAACCCTGTAAAATAAAATTTTGTTAGGAAGCAAATTACAATTATGAAATAAGAATAAAAATAAAGTCCATAACTCCCAAGGAATAAACAAAATGTAGCCGACTTAAATAAATGAACAAAGTGCAGCCCGCCCAATGAAGATTGAGAGCATGCCAACCCAACCAGGAAGCCCAATAATATACACAACACATGTACAGCCAGCCCATCTAAAGAATAAAGAAAATGCAGCCCAGCCAGCCCGCCCAAGAGGATAACCAGCATGCAGCCCAAACAGGGAACCCAATATACACACATGCACAGTAGGAAAAAATAAACAAAATTCCCCCCAGCCGCGATTCGAACCCAGCGCCCCACTGACTAAACCTTCTGCCTTCGCCACCAAGGCAACAGCCAATTTCATTCCAAATGGATGCAAAATTTTATATGTACAATATGCACAGACACACAGCATAAAAAAAAAGCAGCTTTGCCCAGCAGCGTGATTTGAACCTGGGAGGGGGGAATAACATGGCCACCCGATGCCACCAGGGCGGCCAGTCTCATCCGTCCCACACATACGCAACAAATATATATATCCAATACATACGAATGTGCACAGAATACATGCAGGATCCATTTCCATAACATAATTATACATGTACATACAATACAACATAATACTAAACAGCATATACAATAAAAATATACTGATACAATAAAATACAAAATGTATATAAAAACAAAAAAATATCAATATACAAAACAAATCGAATACGAAATATGAACAAAATTACGGTACACAAAAAAAAGTATAAAGCATATAAAATATGAATACAAAATAAAAGAAATAAAATAGACATGTAAAATATTTACGTATGCATGTAAAACACAACAAAAAAGATTAATACAGAATATTAACATATCTAAAATAAAATACACAAATTATTCCTACGGATTATGTGAATGATATTTATATATAACATTGTATTTTATATTCATGAAATAATTAATAAATAAATTATTTACAAACAAATCCCCCTCAAGGGCATACCTGAAAATAGTTGATTCGATATTAAATCGAACGCCGAACCGATGATAAACCGAAATTACAGAAACTGGTTTTCCATTTTTTTTTTTTTCCGATCTGAAAATTCTATTTCTCTCAAATTTTCCCTCCCGGACGTCCCCCAATTTTTTCTTCCTAAAACTTCCCACTCAAAATTTTCTCCCCTTTCAATTTTTTTTCTCTCTCTGAAAGTTTTTCTGCCCAAAAATCCTCTCCCTGAAAATTTTTCTCTCAGTCGTCCCCCCTCATTTTCCAAATAAATGCAGCTTTTATACTTTGGGAAAATGTGAAAAAGGCTGACAGCCTGCCCAAAAATCGGAAGGCCATGCGCATGTACAGCCAGCGTGCGGCGCGCTGGCCTGGACAGGAGAGAGGGAGAGAGAGCCGTGCACGCCAAGGCAGAGGGCGTGCAGGGACTCGGCGCGCTCGTGTAATACACGCGCACTGAGCGCCCTCCCCCGCAGCCGTCCAGCTCAGTCCGCGCGTGTCCGGCACGCGCGCGCTGCTTGCCAAGTCCTGGGCCTCTTGCGCATTGGCTTTCTCTTCTTTTTTCCTTTTTCTTTTTTTTTTTTTTTTTTGACTTGGGCTGGCTGCATGGGCTTGGGTTTTTCTTTTTCTTTTTTCACTTTTTTTTTTCTTTTGTAATAAAATAAATACACTTTTTTTTCTTTTTTCTTTTCTTTTTTTTTTTAATAAAAATAACATAAAATAAACATTTTTTTTTAACTTATCCATCCTCGGCTTAACGTCTCAAAAATTCTAAATCAATATCCAGTTTTTTCATCATCGGGGGTGACCTTGTTAGGGTCCAAAATGGGGTGTCTACAGTAACACATGCTCATGTGCCTTACACTACACGCCCATATGGTAAACTAGACTTTTACAAAAGAATTTTAAAAGCTAGCATGACCTAGAGCACGACTCACGTATGGTCTTATTTATCCTCCTACACGACCATGTGCTATGTAACACACGCTTGTGTACCTTAAAAAAAACAAAGAATCAACTTAGAAGCAATCTTAAACCACTCTGAGCCACACATGAAAAACTCAGTAATATCAACATAAAATAACATATCAAGCATGATTAGTCGTACAGAGTAGACATGTCATACCAAAGTTTTCAGAAACAGATCCAAGAATCCAATAGTATGTTTTAAAAAATATAAATATACGATATTTCAAACATCAGTTAAGGGTAAGTATGAAGGGGCGCTTGTGAGTTTACACACCCATTAGAGAAGGAAACTAGTTTCTGTTAAAGAAGACATGGTTATTGACCAAGCTCATTAAAGAGAGTGCTGGTTATGCATTATTAGTTTTCAGTAGGATTGAACTTACACGACCAGGGTGCTAAATCCTTGTATTCATCAGTCTGACTAGTATAACAGTTATTTTCAAATACAGTGTTCTTAGATTTAGATTTCAGTATATACTCTGTGTATATATTTAGGATATTTGGATCATAGCTACTATTTCAGATAGAGCTTTCAAAAAACCAGGCCCATGGGGAGCTTTTTATAACTATTTAGCATTGACATGAAATTAGTGCATTTATATCATGTCATATACAACATTTCATAAAAATAGAGCATATAAAGATAAAAAGTACTTTACACAACTAACGATCGAATTAGAATACGAACATATACATGTTTACATTCAATTTAGCTTAAATATAGCCCTACCCTCTAGCATTTTACAACTAAACAAGGTTGAACTCACCTAATAATATTTAGTTCTCTTTCAAGTATTGTACATTTCTTATAAATGTTGAAGAATGGAAAATATATGTGTGTGTGTGTGCGCGCTTTTCATTGTGTTGTATTAGTAGCTCAAGTACCATAAAAGCCAAAATTAGTCATTGGACTTCTACAGAGTCTTTTAGATACTTTTTATAAGCATTATTTTTTACATCAGTGGCACCAAGAACAGGTTCTTAAGGTTTTTCCCCTTTACGGATGTACAACCTTTCTTCTTGACGTAAGACTGTATGTAAGTTTTTATATTTAAGTCGAGGAAGTTAGCATTTTTAAGTTTATTTTCTTTTTCTAGAATGATATATAGTGAATATGTTGTCAGGTGGTTTCTTTATTCTATATATGTAAATAAGAGATTGTTAGTTTGATTACTAATAATTCATTTAATCAGGTTTTTATTAAATGCTCCCATTATTTTGCTCAAGTCAACAACCCTCATTGTTGTACTCAAGAAGTTTTAGTAGACTTTCTAGTAGGCTAAGATCTTATCAAGTTACAGTAACCTTTGCTTTGGTGAATAGGGCAAGCCAACCCGAATAAGTTGGTCAATCAAACTAATCATTAAAAGCCCTTGATTTCTAGTTAGGAGTTACCCTAATAAATTGTGATGACCTCAGTTGTGATTTTTGGTATCAGTGGGTTAAATGCTACATATCACTATCTATCAACAAATAAGCCTACTAAGCCTCTAATATATTCTACTATGGCTTTGTCAAACAACTGAATTATATTAGTTAAGTCAAACCCAATTATATCCATTAACTAGTCTCCTACCTTGTAGAAATACACCCTTTACTTTGGCGAACAATGCTCCAAAGAATAGAGGCGTGTCCTAGAAGTGTTATATTGGAAGGCTTTATACGACTTAATATTTATTGAGGCTTAATTTCTTATCAAATTTTAGTACGTATATGAGGTGATATTTGACAAAAATAAAACCCAAAACATGTATACTAAAGACATAAAATAAACGTGCCAGTGTACGAGTATTAAACTAAAGTTGGGCCTTAAGTCAAGGGAACTAATAACCTCGGTTTAGTTCTTCAATGTAAGACTCCAAGTATATTGCTCCTCCTCTACTTCAAGTCTTCAAGTAATTTAAAAAGCTTTGTCTCCTAGTTACAAATTTCTGAGAAATTTTCAACTAACTCATATTTTAAATTTTATATTATAAATTCAAAAACCTTGTTCATATACGAGGAGAGAGAGATGAGAAGAGAAATTACATCTAAAAGTCATAAGAAAAGGTAAGACTAACAATTCCTAATTTAAATTTGCAATATTCATTCCTAAAAATTTCCAAACGTACATAAGTCAGTCAAACTTGTATATAGAGCACTATGTATTTATAACAATAATCATAAATATATATATCCAATCAAAATTAAATCACATCAATTTTATTAATTAAATCATGTGTTAAATTATTTCTAGTATTTATAGTTATGCAAAATTGTAAACAATCCCCTAAGTGATGTGAAAATTACATTTTGGCCCTCAATGTAGTCAACCAAGTCAAAAAGTAAGAATTAAGTCACACACAATCGTGTGTGGTGAAACACATGGTCATGTCAAATCAAAATTTGCCACACATAGTCATATGTTCGTCATGCACAATCATTTTCTATAAAAGTCTATAACTTTAAAAAATTATATATGCCCACTAGGTAGGGACATGACATTTACATGACTTACACACAAGTAGATTTTTGGTCTTAACATGGTTATGCATTTTAATGAGCATAACCATGTGTAAACACATTGAATGAATACATAGGCATAAGCCTTGTGTATTGTGCTCGACACAGTCATGCATTTATGATAGCTTGATCATGTATAATACATTTTCTAAGATTTATAGTAATGGAAATGACTGAAAAATCCTCTATTTTAGCAAATTCATTGTCATAAGTGATCAATATTAGCATGAAAAGCCATAATCATTTTAGGCGATTTCTTTCATCCCATTTTACATAACCATATAAATCAAACAAATATTTGCAATATAATCATATAAAAAAAAAACTCAATATTTAACATGTTTATGTAAGAACCATATTCAAAATGTTATATCAATATTGAAAATACAATAACATGCATATTAACAAGATCATCACATATATGATTTTTCGTACATTTGAAGATAATGGCTCTGATACTACTATTAGAATTTCATAGTCACCAAAAATGTGCCTATGTAGTAGAATTTAAAACCCATCACTATAATAGCCTAAGGTTATAATAGTCTTTTTAGGCTATAAATCAAGATTAAAAGAGGGAATATACAGTAAGAATTAGTGTTTGAGAGGGTTTAAGGGTAAAATAGTCATTTAAAGGTTTTATATGGCTTGATCATGGGTCTCTTTGAGAGAGTTTTTCCATGTGCAGCATAAGAAGCCAAAAATCTATAATTTCTTTAAAGTAAGATCATGTATCCTTTAAGAATATGACCGTGCATCCTTTTAGCTATATGCATCACATAAAAGAAGAGAAAATCTAGAAGTTATCTAGATGCATGACTATACATCTTTGAGACGCATGACCGTATCTCACTTCTATATAAAGCAGAGATATCTTTTTCTTCATTAGATCTTTACTCATTTCTCTTTTTTCTTCCATAGCTAACCGTAACAAAATATTTGAAGGAAGATCAGCCTATAGTAGCCATTTGAACCAAAAATTCAACCAAAGTTAGAAAGATAAAGATCACTAACAGTTTGAAGTAAGAAATTTCCTACCTATTTCCCTTACTTTCCCATAGCATGTGTTCCTTTTTATTTAAGATATGAGGTTGATGGACACATGTTTTGAGTTTAACAAGCATGATTGTATGACAAGATGACAAAAGATGAGAGATTTTAGAAGTATAAGCATTTTGTATAAATGTATGTACCTTTATATGTATTTAAGGATTTTAAAGCATGCTTGGTTTTGTTTGGTTGTTATTTGATGGGGAAATATGTGTATACTAGCATGTTACTTATGTATATAAGTTAAAAGAAGCTTGATTGAAGAATAAAATTAAGTTGGGTTATTTTCTATAAGTTTCAAAGTCAGGATTGTAGGAGTAAAGCGTGATGCATGACCATATGCCCAATATGCATATGTTTGTACAATCGTGTTTTTAGTATATTCACGATTATGTAAGCACATGCACAACTGAGGTCGAGACAGAGTATCATATTGGGACATGACTATGCATCTCAAGGTCATAGTCGTGTGCTTTTCCTAGTTTCATATGATCATGTCTAAAGGTTATGGTTATGTATGTGTTGAGTTCTATAAGCTCGTGCACGTTAGGCCATGACCGTATATCTAATGCACGATAGTGCATCTTGTACCGTACGACCGTGTAACATGAGAAAATTATAGATCAGCAACAACATAGTCACAAAACCATAGTTTTAACTTATATAAGTATGAGAAACCAAAGTAGACTAAAAATAGGATAAGTAAGCAATAAAGTAAAACTCAGAAGCAAAAATTATATAACCCAAATGAGAACTTTAGATAAGTATAAGGAATTTAATGAGAATATAGATGGTTATAGAAACAAAAGTAGAAACCATTATAGAAGTATAAGCATAAAATGTTAAAGAAGCATATAAAAACCGAAACTTATCAACTAGTTTACATTATTCAGAATCACAACTAACAGTATGCATAATTCACAATCAAAGTAAAAATGTTATACAAGCTTGAAAAACTACAAAATCAAATAAGAAACTTATACGACCATAAAGAACCTAATCAAAACTAACACAAAGTTATAGAACCAGAGAAGTCAGAAAGAAATACGTAGAATAAAACTATAACAATTAACCTAACTTAAATAGAATTTAATCAAAAGAAGAGAGATATTAAAATATCATACATGATATGCATCACATAATATGACATACCAAAATAGTGTATTCAGAAAGGAATCAAGTTATCCATATGTATGTTTTTAAAGTAGAAAATATGATGGTCTGGACATTATTTTAAGAGTAGATATGAGGGACACCTACGAGTTTAAACATTCGTTAGAAAAGGAAACCAGTATCAGTTACAGAAAGAGATATGGTCATTGACCAATCTAGCTACAAAGATAAAAAAAGATCTGGTCGTCCATTTGTTTTCAATTTTTAGCTCATTAATCATATATCAGTATGGATGAACTCACATGACTAGAGTGTCAAATCTCTGTATTCATTAGTCTGATCAGTATAGCAGGTACCATTGGAAACAGAGAGATTTTCATATAAAATTTTCACATAGTTATGATAATATTCTAGAATATTCAAATCCTAGTAACATTTTTAAAAAATGTTTTCAAAAGGTAAGCCCAAGGGCATAAACATGATTTTTAGCATAAACAGACATGATTTTAGCATACCTTATATTGTGTCATACGTAGCATAAAACAAAGTAAAGCCAAGAAGTTATGATAGGTAATAGGAAAACAAAGTAAAACTTATCATATAGTATGATAAGTAATAGAAAAGTCAAGTATATCAGACAAGAGATATAATTATAAACTTAACATTAGATACATAATAGAATAAGCAAGTTATAGAATAAGTCAAAAATAGAACATCATATGGGAAATAGAATAAAGCTTGAAATTAGATAAAAACCCATGACAAGTCACAAGTACTATAGAACAAACACGCTATAACCAAAACAACTTTAATAAGAAACAAAATTAGTAACCTAATAAGATAAGAAATTAAACGAATAGTCATGACAAGTCATGAGTACTATAGAACAAATATATCTACATATCACTTTAGAATTAGAGAGAGAAGGTAATGAATTAAGAAAGAGAGTAAAAGCATGGCAAGTCACCAAAGAATCTAGATATTTTTATACCATATTATATACGTATATTTATATATGTGTTTCTAGCATGGCATGAATTAAAAAGTAGAGAAGAGATAGAAGCCTAAAGAACATGAAATAGGCTAAGTAAAGTCCATCAGATAAGGATATATTGTAAGTTAGATATCGAGATAAGAATAGAATGAGTTAAGAACAAGTTGAGTAAAAGAAAGAGATTAGAAATGATGTCAGTTAAGAATTTTAAAAAAGAAAGAGAGTATAAAGAGTCGTGACCAATCACAAAAGTAGAATAAAGTAAAAACCTATTTAAAGGTAGAGATAGAATTTACTTATTGAATGATTTTTCACTCATCCCTACAATTTTCTTTCTTGTAGGTCAGTGATTCGAGAAGCTGAGTTACAGTATGAGTTGGCTGGGGAACATGATACGATTCTAAGTAGGTCCTCACCCATGTTCAGATAATTGTATAGTTTTTTTTGTGTGCGTATATATATATATACATATACATTTTTTAGTAGATAACATATTTGGCTCACATGTTTTCTATAATCCTCATGTGTATAAATTACAGTATCATGTATATTTCAAATATTATTAAATAATATTAAAATATGACTTTTCCTTAAAGATATTGTATATTGCCTTTAACGTTAGCTTCCACTTGCATTACATGTATTTGTATATCTATTTTAGCACAGATTATATGTATAATACGTATAGTATGTTTTATTAAATAATAATATTTGATATATAATGTTTTCAATATATTGTACAATATTTTCAATATAATTATGTTATAAGCTTCCACATAGCACCTGTTTTCAGATAAACAGTTTTTATGGGACTCCTATTATATATTAATGATAATTAATATAGTATTAATATGATAATAATAATAACAGTAACTAGTAATGTATAGTGGAGATTCTTACAATCATAAAGTTTAAGAATTCTAGAGTAGGATCATGTCTATCAAAATATATAAAAACAAAACTAAAACAAATATAGGGTGTATTTTAGAAAGTTTATGTGTGATATGTTTTTTCTTTATTTTGTTCTTAATGACTTCTTAGTTTGCCTACCTTATAGTTTATAGACTTTTGATATGAGTAGTATCCATGTAAAACATCTTGAATGAAATCTTATATTGTTGGATGCTAGTTTAGAGTGTATATATGATTATATATATGTTTAAGCAGGGTGTATGAATCCAAGTGTTTAAAGGTGTATAGGATTTTCTTTGATATTGAAGAAAAGCTACACAAATGAGCACTTGATAAAATGAATCATTCTTTTATTTATAGAAACAGGTGCACGATCGTGTTAATTACATGTATGCCCATGCTACCTTCTTATGCGTTCATGTACTCAAGTTACAAAGTTGTGCACCATATTTAGACTTTACACACTACATTGCATAATAGATTGTACGATAAAGCATACTATTCAATGTCTTACTACCCATATATTAACTATTACAAACACAATCATGCATGATATTACACGATCATGTGTTAATAGTACTTTCCTTGATCAAGTTAAAAGAATATTCTATCCAAATATCTAGATTCTATTTACTATCTAGATGCACAACTGTAGATGTGTAACATACACGATTGTGTGTCGAAAAAATTTGAAACAGTATTTCTTAACCCAGTCTTAATCAAATCAATAAGTGATATGTGACAATACCTGAATACAATTACCAAGACAATGATCCTTTATCTATTGGGGTATTAACTCTTTTATGTGTATGACATGTGAGCTCCATACTAACTCAATATTACCTAGTGTTATGGTTGGTGCCTTATGGCCATGAGTCTGTTATAGTTCAGTTATATTCATTTTGTGTATTATTATTGTATATCCTTGTATATTTTTATATTAATAATACAAGGTATTGTATTTTTTCATTTTCTTTAAACATATATTGTATCTTTAGTATGATAAAATTATGATGATAGATTTAGATGATTGATTTAGATGATTGATCGTACTTTTCATACATCCATATAATAGCTATACTATAATCAACCTATAGTCCATCACTTTGAAATCAAGACACAAGTGATGATATGGAGATTATCATAGTGTACATGATTCCATCAAAAAGTGATGATAGTTTACCCATAATGAGATTGTTGGTTGTAACCTATTCTCATATATGGGTACATGATTCGGTGGTTAAATTTATTAGATAGACCAATGATGAGGATCTCACATAGATAGAACTACTTGTGTATATGGATTAATCCTTATAAATTGATGGGTACGTATGTTATTTCGATTTGAGATATGTTAGATCGTCTTATACTAGGAGTAGTATTATTTGATATCATCAAATGTATTGTCATAACTAAGGTGTTATAATATAAAAGTAAGTGATTGGTTGTATCATGATTAATATGGAGGTTATGGTAAATCAATATAGGATTCATCAATCTTGATCACGAATAAATGCCACAGTAAAATTGTATAAAACTATAACTTTATGGCCACAGTTGGATCAATTAGTGTCGTATCCAATCTTAGTTTGGGCATATGCATATATTGGGATATTTGACATAGACTTGTATTTATATCTTACCCTCATAAAATATGGTGACGAAAAAATCATATTATATATAAATTGTCAAGTTGACCAGGCTTTGAATTACTTACTGACACCCTACTATTTAGGTAGACATGATATCTTGTTAGAGGCCACTTATGGTCTATGTCTAAATTCAGATCAAATCTAAATACTACCAAGATAGTAGGTAACTTGTAGTTTACACATTATGAAGCTAGTAGACTAAGACATAATATTGTTGTCCTAGTTAATGTATCACGATGTATTATCATGTTGAACTTGTTAGATCTATTTAGATTAGTATGATAAGTTTGCCTTATTATTGGATCATGTATCTTATGGGTCACGGGCGTATGTCTTGATGGTTAATAGAGTCTTGATGTGTTTAGATAAAATTGGTTCATCTAATTTGAAATTCCAATAATGTTATAACTCACGAGTGTGTATGCCCTATGTACGGGTGTATATAAAGTTATTTGATGGTTATCTAATCATATGAATATTGTAGATTATACGTCACATGTATAAGACTATAACGATTATCAAACATGTATGTACGAGGTTATGACACTTTTTGTATGGGTGTACATGATAGTCACAGGCATGCATGTTTTGTGGTCATGTTTATGACTGGATTTTTATATAAGTGAACACAATGAATTTTTAATTAAGAAGTCTTGAATTTTCATACTCTCATGATCATGACCATAAACTCACACCCCTGACCTTTATCTACTAGCATAAGATTTGCCTTTATCATGCTCTATATGGATGACTACAAGTGCCATTGGCATTTCTGATGGAGTAGAGCTTATTTTTGGGGATTCTAAGCCATGAGAAGAATTTGTAAAACATCAAAGCAGGTAGGTGTCTTGATTATCACCCTATGCATGTTTATATTTATAACATAAGCTTTCTGAAATTTGAAAAATATATATCCTCTATGTGTTTTCCCAATGCTCTAATTGAGATTTTTAATTTTATTGTTTGGTCACCCTTTCAATGACTTTGAGGGAACCTTATAGTGGTATCAGAGTTAACATTTTCAATTTCAAAGGTTGTTTAAGATTTTAATGTTGTATAGTTGCATATTTGATTGGTTTAAATTGATACTATGCCGATACCAAGGATTAAATTTGTAATGAACATAAACCAGGTTAATTATAGATTTTTGATTCATGTTATTTTGCTTAAGAATTGCAAATATCTATAGGTTGTGTTGGTATAAGGGCTAAATGCTTGATTTTGCGACGCCATGCAAAATCATGCCTAATGTACTTGTTTTTACATATTGAGCACATTGTTGGAAAGTGATTCTTAGCATTTCATGCCATTTTGGTCACTTACAACATTGAGTATGCCATTTACAAGTTGATTTTTAGCTAATTTTATCATTAAAATTCCTTTGTCATCACGTCTTACGAAACTAAGATATAGATAACATTTATCTATGGTACACATCACAAATGTAAATGTCTAAATCAAAATATTGGATATGGCACCAATGAATCCAGCTATGACTATAATCTTAATGGTTATGGACAACTCAACTGAGACATTACTCCTGTGCCTAAAAGTGACAAATGCTATGTTGATTTATCATAATTTTCATATTGATCATGATATAGTTAATTGTTCACCTTTATAACACCTGATTTACAACTGTGCGTTTGATGATGACAAATGATATTACTCCTAGCACAAGATAGTTTAGAGACCTCAAATCAAAAGAATACATGCACCAATCTATATAAAGTCATTTTCAATAGGTCAATCCAGTAAACATTATAACATTCAAGGGTTAGAAATGTCTTTTAGGCAGCTAATCTGGGGTTAGAATGAGATTTGGTAAGAATACTAGAGTTGTGAGAGAGTTCAGGGGTGAAATAGATGTTTTCCTAGAGTTAGGTGGCTTATGCATGAATTTTGTTGAGAGGATTTGCCTGCAAGCATGGAAAAATGGCATTAATGCAATTTTCTTGCCTTGCATGACCATGCATGTTGAGGCACACGCCCGCGCGTGCACTGATATTTAGCCGCTTTCGTTTTCAGTCGTTCTTATCTTGTTTTCCAGCTTATTTTTCACCCAAAGCTTCTTTTAATCTCAGAAACTAATAACCTTATAAGAGAATAACAGTATCTAGGAGCTTCTCATCCAATTTGAGAGTGAGTTTTCCTTGAGAAAGAAAGCTTGATTTGCATGGTTAGAGGTAGGTGTTTCTTACCTCTTTCCTTCTCTTCCTTTGCGTGATGTGTTTAATATGTTTGAGTATGAGCTTGATTTCAGCATGCTTGTGATGTTTCCTTGCATGTTTGATGATCTTGAAATGATTATGATGATGATAATGATTATGCATGAATACTTGAGAGAGATATGGATATGTATGTATATGCATGACTTGGGATGATTTAGATGATTGAGTATGATAATTTGTGTTATTGGTAGCAAAAGCATGTGCTTATGAAGTATTTTGAATGAGGAACTTGTTTGATTTACATTTGGTATGGAAATTGGATGGGAATAAGCATGATCAGCCATGGCCATGTTGAAGCAGAGTAGATGCATGATCGTGTAGTCGTAGCGCACGCCAGTGCATATAGTGCTTTGCAATGGTCACGACCGTGTGCACATACCCATATTCGACCGATTAACAAAGAGTCACGACTGTGCATGTTCATGTCACAACTGTGCATGCACATAAGAAGAGAAAATATAGAGAAATCATAAAACCTAGCACGACTAGCACGCACAATTAGCTCATGTCCCATACAAGCTTATTCATGCCCGTACACATAGACATGGACGCCCGTGCGTCAGGCAGAAAAGAGAAAATAAAGCATGAATAAGTATAATACATAGTAAAAGCCACATAATTGATATAAATTAATGAATTAAGATTAGATAAGCATACATAATGCATTATGTGCACATCATGACATGACATGTCATATAGTGTTTTTAAAAAGGGATCTAAGGATCTGAATACATATTTTCAGTAGAAAAACATTGATTTCAAGGGTGAATACGAGAAGACACTTGTGAGTTTTAACACACCCGATACGGGAGCCAGCATCAGGGTTTATATGGCCATACTAGCCACTATATATTGACATATACTAGTGTGCTCAGCTAACAGCTTGGGATGGATGATCAATTACAGTCTTTGCACTCAGATTCAGTATTTTGTGCACAAATCAGTTTTCAGTTATCAGATTCAGCTATCAGTTTTTTGTGCACAAATCAGTACTCAGATTTCAGATTCAGGCACAGCACATGTCTTAGACAGTTTCTAACACATGTTTGCACATGAAATTCACATGGTTAAAGTGTCGAATCCTTGTATTCATCAGTCTACGCAACATAGTAGGTATCTTTGGATGCGATTTTTAGTTTCAGTTTTCAAATTCCAGTATATTATCAGATATTTCAAAATCTTCAGATCCAATAGCAGCATTTTAGTATATAGCTTTTAGAAAACTATTTTCAGTATACAGGCCAAGGTCTAGACATGATTTCAGCATATTCATAGCATGTCATTTCCACATGACATTCATAGTAAAACATGATTAAGTTATGATTAATTAGTGAGAAACAATGAAACAAGTAACCATTCAGAATATATGAAAATCACATAATGATACATGAATTACAACATATAAAACACGAATGTCAGAATATGAACACCATAACAGAATGTGTATATCAGAATAGCACGTGAGAACCAGTTTGATTTCTCTCTCATATATATGTATGTTTTTAGCATTGATTGCAATGAGAATCCCCAGAGGATTGGTTTAGGGTTAGAGATAGAAAATGTTTACTAGGTGAATATATCACTCATTCCCTACTTTCCTTTCTCTTGCAAGTCAGTATAGTCGTGGGGGCTAAGAAGAGGAGATGATCGTCGGTTAGGATCCAGCTTTCTGTTTTCAGTTTTGTGGCATGCTTTCGGTTTGCATGTTTTTACAGTTTCATGTATGTATGTGATTGTACAATATATGTACATGTATGGCATCCGTATTTTGTTTATATTTTCAATATATAAAAGAAAATTTTGGGCCATATTAACTTATTGTTTTATCTTGGTTTTCCCGCTGCCATATTTCAGCTCAGTTTTAAGTATTTCTGCTGTGTATTATTGGTAGCATTTATTATTTGTTTAAAATTATATTATTATTAATTTATAGAAAAGTATAAACAGTAATATACAGCAGAGGTGCCTACAAACATGATCAACAAATTATGCACCTATGTATGGGATTAAGCTACAAGCAATACAAGCAATATACCACAACGCATACAAACTGTCGTCACCTTTTAATAAGAACACTCACACTATGACAATCCTTATATCATCACTCGTCTCCATCATTCATAATGACGTTAGGATTATGGACAATTTTAGTATAACTACCAATAAGTGTATATAAAAAGCATATCAATCATCTATTCCATCTCCTTAATTCTACCATTCTAAGTAGAAATTATATGTATCAAATAACAATATAACTAAACACTTTTTATTAATAATCACAATGTATTTACAAATTATATAAATATATAATTAAATACATAGAAATACATCAATAGATACTTGACTATAAAGCATCTATCGTTACAGTTAGATGGTTACTGATCCTAGCATGAGGTAGTCTAGCAATCCAAAAGTCTAACAATAACATATACACTCATACGCTTAAAAAAAATATATTCCATAGACAATGGAGCAATCATTCATATGAAATCCTTTTTATGGGTCATGTCTAGTGAACATGTCTAGTTGCATTCACGTGTCCCATCAAGTTATAGTTAAAAACTTTACCACATACACACTGTTGTTATCTTTCAATAAAGTTGTTCAATACTATAATAGTTTCTTCTTCATTATCAATGACTAGGTCAAAGTAATGTCAAGTCTACAAATGATATTTTGAACAACCACCTTAAAAAATACATAAAAGAAAACACATGCAGACTATATGATTCTTTGACTCAATTATATTATTCTAAGAGCATGTATCCTAATATTTACATACTTACAAATAACAAATATCATTATAAAACATTTGTCTATGACATCATCAATGAACCTATATTATCAAAAGGATTGATTCTAAAACATCAATCATAACACTTTTGTTTAATAAGAATTTCACCAGGAACAAGAAGTTAGATTGATTTGCCACATTTTGAGAAAGAAGAGAAGATCAGTGACAAAAATATGTAGGATTTCACCATTAAACAAATTAATTGCTTAATAAAAATTGGATAAAAAAAACAAATAGCACTTTACCAAATTATCATTTTATAGCGAACAATACTAAAAACTTGCAAAATAGGACTCCTCTTACAATTAAGACTCCATTATTGCTATCAATGCTAACATTCGCCAATTACATAAGGTTTAATATTACCTAATTTAAATAACATCTCCTTAATCCAAACACTTCAACAATATCCCGGATTAATTAAGATGCTAAAGCAATTAAAACCAATACTGTTAAATTAAACTCCTTGTAAATAAAACTTCTAGAAAAGAAATTGTGAAACAAGGAATAAAAAATTATTGCAACAATAAGGAATTCCATTCCAAACCATTCACGACTATTCCTCCAAGAAATTGAGTAAAGTGACTAACGTGGGTTTTAGCTTCATCCCGTTCATCTCTAAACTCTGCAATTGGACCGATTTCTCCTTCAAAAATAAGCTAAACATTGATTGAAGCTCCTCAGCTTTTGATCGAGTGACTCTCTTTGGATCTCGCTTTGTTAGACTTCATCCCCTTACTATGGATCACATCAATTAGCTTCATAAATTACAATCTAACTTACCAGGAAAAAGCTCTTTTGGTTATTCGGAAAGCCATACATTACTTCGAAGATGTTTGTCATCATTGGGATAGAAACAAGAGATTTGATTAAGGTAAGAGAGACTAATTTTCACTGCCAAAGTATTTGTGGATGTCCTGGAATGATACAGTGGCGGAACCCCTCCTTTTGGCCTTCTGTTGAGAATGATGTTCCCTCCACCCTGTCATGTAAATCACCTGCAAAATATTTATATACTCGGTTCATACTTCCTTTAGTGCTTAAATAAAAGAAAAAAATAATTGCACTTCATAATTATATAATTTGGACTAGATTATCTATATTAGCTATTTAATCCTTTCTATATTTGTAGGATTCAGAACACTTTCATTTCATTCATTGTTCCTTTTTTGTTAATTAGGATTCCGTATTTAATTATTTTATCAGAATTAGTACAACTAGAATTCTTATGTCATTAGTAGTTTTGGTCTTTTAGGCCTATAAATAACTATAGTTATTTGATTTTAAAATAAGATTTGGATTTTCTCTTCCTTTCTTGATTCTTATATTTCTTCTAGATTTCTCCTCTATTTCTTTGTTCTCCTGCTGTTATAAGATTTCTTTAAGAGCAGAAAATGGAAGAAACAAAATTGTTGAACAAGTATTACACACTGGATTTTGATCCATCAAAACCCATCAGATCCAACATCCAAAGAATCAGCAAATTACGGGCCAGATGATCTAGCCGATAAGCATCTGGTGGAACACTTTGTGGCAATTACATTTACAAAGACACTTTGTCTAATTTTTACAAAGATGTTACAGGCGAGGCATATTTTGGAATCCGAGTATGTAGGTTTTACTTCAGATATACAAGGTGCCCAACTGAGTGGGCAAATGAAAGCAGATCCCAGTAATTCATTTTATGTAGTGGAGTCGGGTGCAACTCGTAGTTTTGAACCATGGCATGTTGAGGATGAGGAAACAGAAAAGGAGAGAGAGAATTCTGAAGAGACTGGGATGCAAGTTAACTTTGGAGAACAAAACATTGGATTCCAAGAGATGGACATCCGGGTGGCACTAGATGAAATGAAATCTATTAAGTCTAGAAGCGCAACTCAGTGTAGATGCAATGTTTATGGCTTTGCATAAAACAGCTGCAGAAAAGGCGAAGAAGTTGGAATAAGAGGATGAAGCCCTTATTAGATCAATATTCTGTGAACCAAAAGAAATTGTTCGAAGGATTTCCAATAAAGATCTAGATGATGATTGACATTTGTTTCCATTCGCAGGAAGTAGGGAAAAATCAAACAATAATTTGAAGAGAAAGGTTTCTGAAGAAACTCCAAGTAAATTAACTAAGACAATCCTAAAATATAAAAACAAAGCCCTTGGCATCCTTCCCTCATCACATAACTTTCTTGTACATATTTTGTTATCATTTAATTTTCATAATTTCCATAAGGTAGAAGAAAATTAGATAACACAAAAATGTCAAAGTGTACTTTAGTGTGTATAAATATTAAAAGTTTTGCAGAACTCAGAATAAACTCACCTGGAAGGTGGCAGGGATGGTGCCATCTTCTGCTCCAAACATGGAATCATATATAGCAGCAGTTGCCAGAGCAGTTTCTCTACTTAGGATCTGATTTTCATATATGAATGCATTGAAATTTCTAATAAGAATTGATGACCAAGCTAATGTTCTTCATATAAACTATGAATATTCTTAAAGGAAAGGCCAAAAGGGCTTCATTTTCTCAACTTGAAAAGAAAAGTTACAAAAGAAACCTACAAAAAAAAAAGTTACAAAAGATAACAAAAAAAGGGCAAAAAAAAATGTCTTACATTGTTTCTTTGCAAAAGAGCATTAGTTTCACCCATTGACCGCAAATGCTCTATCAGATCCAAAGCTGCATCAAACAACGCATGGAAAGATGATGATGGATAAACAACTGAATAATGAAATGTGGAGGAATCATTAAAAATTAATCACCAGTATCAAAATACAATTCACACAAGCAAAAAAGACAAAATATAATTAAAATTGTGCACACCTCAGCAAATTGACAACTTAATCTAAGCCGGATTAAAGATTAATTATTTTCAAAAACAAAAACAAACAAACTGCTTTAGTGAATAAAGGTGGCCACTATCTATAAGATAGGCACAATTTTTTTTTTCTTGGTAATTAGATAGGCACAAATTTGGATCAAAAACATCAAATAATTAGCCGAATCCCAAGTTTATCAGCAATTAAATGTAAACTTTAATATGTAGACCTGCATTTTTTTCACTCAAAACACATTAATATTTTTGTGTATGAACTATCAATGCTGAAACAGGCATGAATGTCCAGGGAATGAAAGATGCAGATTTAGCATTCATGTAAAGCACGACAATTATTATCATGACATCCCCATTCACCAAACCACCATCCAATCCCGAACCCAGCTCTAAGAAGAATCTTAGTAGGCATTAGCCTTCATGTGTAAATCATTCAAAGATTTATATGGTTATGCTTAAATCAAAATTCATGCCTTAGGCAAGAGAAATCATGATTCCATGGGGTTTTAAGCAGGCTATCTCATATCCAGGCATTTAACTTAGATAAAGGTCATGTAATAAAAAATAGCTAGTAAAAATATAACAAAGAATTGAGATACGTAAATTCTTACAGCTCTTATATTTAACAACATATTCTTCAACGTCAACACCAGGAAGGGCAAAGCCTGCTCTGGTCAAAAGATTACCAGCATCACGCACCTGAGAGCCAAAGCCAAAATAACTTAATGCCAGGAGAAACAAAAGAATAAAAGGCCTCCTTGAGAAGCTCCTTTATATGAGATGCATCTCACCTATGAAGAAGCTGCTTTATGGATTATATAATGAAACAAATTTATACAACTGATATCAAGTAACCAAACACATACCTGTGCCAAAGGGGATACCCGTGGACTAATGCCTCCTTCACGCTCCATTTGTGCAACTGTACAAGCTATTCTCAGCTCCCTAGTTATTGGATCAAGCAAATTGGAAGTATCAACAACAAAGTACAGACTTGAGAATATGAATCAAATTTAAATATAAGTAATGGTAATAGACAACTTCAAGGTTTCTCCACCAAGAATAGCTGCTAAAAATAGGCCATCCGGCTTCAACGCCAGTTTACACTGTCATAAATTTCATGAACATGTGTCACAAACATTGCCAAGTAGATAAATTTTGCACTAAAAAATATGAATAATATTTACACATCTGAAATCAAATAAATAATATAAAACAAGAAAAAAGCTTCAAGCATCAGCCAAAAGCTAATAAAAAATGCACTGAAGCAAGCCTAAAACCGAAACTGAAAACTGAGTTGAAGAAAGCAAAAAATAGATTAGCTTATTGTTACTTAGTTAAGGAGATATTATACTTTTCTTTCATAAAAAAACATGAAAAGATCACCAAAAATGGATACATGATGTTTGGTGTCAAGAGGTGACAGTCCAAGGCAACAATCTTTCGAGCGGATCCTTCTATAAAACGTCGATAATAATTTGTCAATCCAAGGAAAAATCGTTATTCTCTTATTCCTAAAGGAGTCTTCCAATCCTTTATTGCCTCGATTTTCTCCTGATCTATTTCAATCTTTCCTTGCTTTATAATGTGACCCAAAAATTTGATGCAAGTTTGCCCAAATGTACACTTTTACTTTTTCAAGTAAAGCTAAGTGTCCCTAAGCTTCGTTAATACTTGCTTCAAATGCTCACAATGTTCCTCCAATACAGTGTTATAGACCACGATGTCATCTAGATAGACTACTACGAACTTATCCAAGTACTCCTTGAATACCTAGTTCATCAGAGTATAAAATGTGGTAGGGGCATTGGTAAACCCGAAGGGCATGACCAAAAACTCGTATGCCCTGTATCAGGTAACATAAGACGTCTTGGGTTCATCCCCCTCCATGATCCTCACTTGATGATAACCTAATCGTAAATCCTACTCAGTAAAATATTTGACAGAGCTTAGCTGATTGAACAAGTCGGCGATCAAGGGGATCAGGTATCTATTTCGAACTATGATTTTGCTCAGGGCTCTATAATCCACACATAGTCGCAAGTTGTCATCTTGTTTTTTTTTTAAAGAATTAGGACACCATAGGAAGCCTTAGAAGGACGAATAAATCCCGCTTCAAGCATCTCATTAAGTTGCTTTTATAACTCTTTCAACTTAGGAGGTGACATCCGGTAGAGGACCCTAGTAGGAGGCTTTGCTCCTAACAACAACTCAATCTAGTGATCAATACTTTGTCGTGGGGGTAAGACTCTAGGGAGTTGTTTAAGGAGTCTATCTTGAAATTCTTCTAAAACTTTCTCAATTGCAGGGGCACACGAGGGTAAGTCTTCTTTTTTTAAGAGCAACAGAAAATTCAAGAAGGAAGGTTCTTAGTATTTGAGTCCCTTCTTGAATTGTAAAGTCAAGATAAACTACACTTCCCTCATCGCTTGAAAAGAGGCCAATACAATACATGGTTTTTCACCTATCACTAACAAGCAGCTGGCAGCCGGTACTGGAATCACCCTTGATTTATTAAGAAATTTCATCCTCAATACAATATCAAAGTCATCGAAAGGTGCTATAGTGAAGTCCACCATGCTGCTACATGGACCCAAACTACAAGGGACCACACGTGCTTCCCCACGATTGTTAGTGCTTTCGAGTTCATGGCTCTTTTCTTGCCCTCATCACGCTCCACCTTTAACTTTAGCTAGAGACTTGAGTTGTAACCATGAAGTTATGGGTGGCCCTTGTGTCTACCATGGCCCAAACCACGCTCCCCCCAATTTTCACATTTACATACATGAGTCCTTTTTGGGGTTGTTTAGTTTGTTTCCCAAGGGCCCTTAGGAAGCAAAGAGCACCTATTGCTTGTGAAGCTTCTTTTGGGGGTCGTGCAATCTCAAGCCCTTTCTCAACCGTCGCCATGGCATTTAGCGCTTTCTTCCTCGGGCACTCTGATAGCCTGTGGGGACCATCACACAGGAAACAAACAATGGGATTGGGCTTTCCCGGTTTTGATGCCCCTAATTTCGAGGAACAACCATCTCCATTCCCCCAAACGTGCTTCTTCTCCCTTCCCCCACTCACTGGTCTGTTTAGTTTGTGAGGTCTTGAGGACTCCACTGAGGAGAAGGAGGCTTTCCTTTTTAAGGTCACATCTCAATAGTCTTGTAGTCGTTCTACAACAGCAATGTGCTCAGACAAGTCCTCGTTGAAGTTTTGTCGTCTTAACTCAGTTTTGGCCCACGGATTCAACCTACGTAAGAATGTAAAGACTTTGTGACTGTGTGCAGATTATAGAGCCCTAAACAAAATCACAGTTCGAAATAGATACCCGATCCCCTTGATTGCCGACTTGTTCGACTAGTTGAGCTCTGTCAAATATTTCACTAAATTGGATTTACGATCAAGTTATCATCAGGTGAGGATCGTGGAGGGGATGAACCCAAAACATTTTATGTTACCTGATACGGGGCATATGAGTTCTTGGTCGTGCCCTTCGGGTTAACCAATGCCCCCGCCACATTTTTGTACTCTGATGAGCTAAGTATTCAAGAAGTACTTGGATAAGTTTGTAATGGTCTATCTAAATGACATCATGGTTAATAGCACTTCATTTGAGAAATATTGTGAGCATTTGAAACAAGTATTGATGAAGGAAAAATGTGCATTTAGGCAAACTTGCATCAAATTCTTAAGTCACATTATAGAACAAGGAAAGATTGGATTGGACTAGGAGAAAATCGAGGCAATAAAGGGTTGGAAGACCCCTTCAGGAATCAAAAAATTGCAATCTTTCCTTGGACTAGCAAATTAATACCAACGTTTTATAAATGAATACTCTCGAAAGACTATTGTCTTGACAAACCTCCTGAAGAAGAATAAGAAATGGTGTTGGGACACACAATATGAGCAGGTGTTCTAGAGCTTAAAACAAATGATTAATCAAGCCCCTGTGTTAGCCCTTCTTAAGGTGGCAGAACTTTTTGAAATCCAAATCGATGCTTTAGATTATGCCTTAGGAGGCATGTTAGTACAAAACGGTCATCCTATAGCTTTTGAGAGTCGAAAACTTAATGATGCCAAGTGAAGGTATACTACCAAAGAAAAAGAGTTGTTAGCGATCGTCCATTGTCTACGTACTTGAAGGCATTATGTGTTAGGGTCAAGATTCATTGTGAAGATGGATAACACAGTCGTTAGCCACTTCCTCCCCCAACCCCAACTAACTCTGAAGCAAGCACAATGGCAAAAGTTCTTGGTAGAGTTCAACTTCTACTTTGAATATAAGACGAGGAAAAGCAACTCGGTAGCGGATGCCTTACGCCGTAAGGGAGAACTTGTTGCACTATCCCTTGAGTCTCATTGCAAAGGTAACCAGATCTCTACTTCATTGACGCAGTTGATTAAGGAAAGTTTAGCGAAAGATCCACAAGCGGTGTCTCTCATGAATTGATTAAGGCAGGACAGACAAAAAATTTTGGATGGATAATGGGCTAATAATGACAACAAGAAGGCGGGTACATGTGCTTAGGGCTGAGAACTTAAGAAGGCAAGTGTTGAAAAAAGGTCACGATACCTTGTGGGCAAGCCATCTAGGATGGGAGAGCACACTTGCACTCATCCAACATAAGTACTTCTGGTCTTACATAGAGGAAGATGTGCAAGACTATACCAAAACGTGTGTGATTTGCCAACAAGATAAAGTAGAGAGACAAAAGCCTGCAGGATTATTAGAACCCCTAGCTATACCGAGTTGACCCTGGAAGAGTGTTTCTCTCAATTTCATCACGAGACTTCCTAAGGTACGAGACACGGATGCTATCCCAGTGGTGATCAATTGATTTTCTAAGTATGCTACATTCGTCCCAACTTCGAAGAAGTGTTCTATTAAAAAGACTACTAGCTTATTCTTAAAAAATGTAGTAAAACTGTGGAGAATTCCCAAGAATTTGGTCAGCGATAAAGATGCAAGACTCACAGGGAATTTCTAGATGGAATTATTTCAAATCATGGGATCAAGCTTAAGTTTTGCTACCAGCTATCACCCGCAATTAAACAGATAGACGAAGTATATAGTAATGGAATGTTAGAGGAATATCTTAGGCATTTCGTTAGTGCCAGCCAAAAGATGGGTAGACATGCTAGATGTTGCTCAATTCTGTCTCAATTATCAAAAGAGTTCATCCACTAATAGGAGTGCCTTTGAAATTGTGATTGGGCAGCAACCATTAATATCTCACACTCTTGATAGTCTGTACTATGGGAGGAACCCAAACACCCAATCTTTTAGGAGAGAATGAAAATTGCGATTAGAACTACCTAAAGCATGTTTGGATAAAGTGGCGAAGCACATAAAAAAAGGGGCCGACTTAGGACGAAAGCCACTCTAATTCCAACCGAGGGACATGGTCTTAGTCACGCTACTCCCTGAGCAAATTTGAAGCATTCGAAAACGAGACAAACAGCTTATCTGAAAATATGAAGGGCCATTGAAAATCGTAAAAAGAGTGGGGCACGTGGCACACAAGGTGGAGACACTCTCTTGGATGCAAGTTGTCAAGAGATGATGATCCAAGGCACAGGAGTCGCGGGGAAGCAGTCCAATGCACGCGGAGTCACGGAGAAGATCAGCATTTCAATCTGGAATGAATCTGGTCTCGAAACTTTTTGTACAATGTAAATGTAATATGAAAAATATGATTGTAATGTTAGAGTTGTATAAACTCAATATTAAGATTTATTTTGAAAAGAGCGTGATTCCTCAAACAAGTTATGCACATGTTATCGTCATGTTGACAAAGCCTCATAAGCCTCTTTAAGGGGGAGTGACTAGTCTCACCCAGTCCAGGCCAAATGGCACTAGGTTAAGAGAGATGACAATTGCTTGCCTTAGAAAGTCACTGGGCTTTGTTGCTTGGCAGACGCCCCTCTGTCTGCTATTAATGTTGTATTTATTTTTTTATCAATAAAAGAAGTAGCCCGATTCTTCCGAATCTAGTGTGATGCTTTCTTGTTTGCATGTGACCTTTGTATGTTGGTTGTGTTTGCGTGTGCCCACGTGAATGTGGGATATTATGATGATTTATATTGCCTCATTGAATATATGATTACTTATGTTGCCTACACATTATTTCTAACTTCCTATTCAAGGAGACTAACCATTGGTTATCCTTTCCTTGCAGACTCACGAGTTGAATTAAGACTAACTTGTTTGAGAGAGCTCAAGACAAGTGCCGCACGGAGCCATGCTTGACGAGCAAAAGCTGAGCCCCATGACATTTGGCATATTACAATTGCACCTGGTCCAATATTAGAGCTGGATTTGAATCGAACATGTTTGGGGTTGTTTTTTAGTTTAGTTCAAACGAACCCGAAACGAACAACATGAACATGAACATGAACCTAAACTATAATTTTGAAAATTTGTAAATACAAACCTGCATACGAACTATACAAATCGAACACAAACACGAACCCAAATTTGAACTTAAATTGAAAATTTTTTAATTATATTTTATTAATTATAAATTTTTAACAAAATATAAATACAAACTGATCACAAATATGAATACGAATACGAATACGAACCAAACGCAAATCCAACTCTCAAACCTGAACCCGAATCTGAACTTCACCATAAAAAAATTTGGCAAATACGAGTCGAAGCCATAATGAACGAACCAAACACAACATATACATGTTCGTATTCAATTTGGCTAGAATCTAGCTCTATCCAATATTTAAAAATTTGAAAAAAGACACAGCGAAATGAAAAACATATGGTTAAAAAAGTCATGATCTTTGATTTCCAACTAAGCAGTTGAGACTCTAATCCCCTTGAGGTAATTTACCTGAATATTTTAGCATACAAATTTTGTGTCTACTAAAGATCATAGAGTCAGGCTACTGTCCATTTAAAATCTGATGTAAACACAGCTAATTAAAATTGAATAAGACATCAAAACAGAGACTTAACATTGAAACTTCAAAACTACAAAAACTGTAAAACATGCACCTGTATCATGGCTCCAGGAAGATCATTTGTCCAATGGAGACCCAAGCAACTGATCACCAAATCTAGTGAACTTCACATCCACAAATACAAGTAATTTAGCTGTTAACTCTAACAATATCAAGCTTCACATCCAATCAGAAAAAATAAGACAGAATAAACCTACATACATACCTTTCTTTGAAAGGCAAAAACTCTTCATCACCAACCACAAAGGATGTTTCAATGTGTTCATTAGATGCATCTTGTTGAGAATCTTTACACAATTTCACCATATCATAAGAGGCATCCATCATAATGAGCTTTTCAATTCCACCTGGCATCAAAGATATGACAATGTTCTACCACATATTAGGTGATGATAAATGAGTTAAAAAAAAAAAAAAATCATGAAAAAGCATCATTTTAGCTATGATTTTCTCATACTTGCCAAAATGTAAGCTTCAAAACTTAGATGATAAGAAAAGTAATTATCCTCAAAGCAAAATATGAAAGGGTAAATAATGCAACATAAATTATAATTAATCTTGGTACTGCGTTCAGATTAAACATTATTAACTATTACGAGACTGATAAAAGTAATGTTTAGGTACAAGGGATTTATGAAACTCATTCACTTCAACCACGTTAGGAGGCAACTTTAATTTGCAGAAGCTGGAGCACAGAACTTGAGAAAATCCTTTTATGGAAAAAATGTAAAATCAAAAAAAAAATGAAGACAACACTCAAATCTACAATAGATAGTAAAGATCAGCCAGCATTACCAATATAATTACCATCCTTGTACCCTAAATTATTAAAGAAAACATTCTAAAACAAGGCAAAGCAATATCAGGCTACACCCAGACCTTCAGCCATCTGAATTATATAGCCACACTCTACAGTAGAGGACACACAATTCCTATGATCAGTACAATAGACAACTAATACCGCAAATCCTTTAAGTTTATATACAACATTGAAAACGAATTCACATATCAAAATATATGCATAATTTATTTACAGGAATAAAAATGAAAATAAGTCATCAAAATTTAATCTCACCACGACCACGTAGCAAACGCTTAGTAGCCTCCAGAGAACCCCCCAAACATAATGCCGTAGGAAACATTTTCTTACAGTCCTACAAAAATCCAACATATTGCTGCATATAAAGACATATATGTGTATATATATATATATATATATATATATATATATATTGACTAGCTATATATAGAAAATAACAGAAGGAAATTGGAAGATTTTGAGGGACCAGAGACACGATAAAAGGAGTTGAAGGCCTTTTGTTTGTTTAGTTTTCAAAACTTTCCTTACTCAAGGCGTCAAGAGGATCTCAGACAACATATTTAACAGGGAAATATATACCTATATGATCTTTTTCTATCATTTTGGAGGATCTTATTATACATCATTGTCATTGTTTTGCCTTGTATAATTAATCCTCAAAATCACATCACTAACCAAGTTTTAGCTCGAAAGTCAGGCACTGTCAGACACTAAAATCTTTTAGAAGTAGAATGGTCATGCCTTTTTTATTCAGTAGGAGGCCATTGCTCAAACCATGACACCCAATAAACCCCTCATGATTCACTGTTAAAAGCATTTAATTCACTAAATTCACCATCAAGTGAATATTAATTCCTTTTCCTCAACCTTAGTAACATCATTTAAGTAATAAAACTTGTCCAATTTTCCCAAGCCATCAAACCATTGACTACCAAAAAAAAACACTAAAAAATAAAACATTCTGACCACCCTTTCTAAGCAAATCCACAATCAAAATTTCAAAATATAGAATTTTACTTTATGTATTCTTCATAATTCTAACACACAATTAACATTATATTAAATAGAAGACACAATAAAAATGGTGAGCACCTCCAAGCGGTCCAATAGATTCTCAGCAACAGCATCCACAAAACAATCAGTTGGACGCATTAACCAAGCTGCTCGGTCCCTCTAGACAATCAAACGAAAAGATATGAATGCAGTTGAAACTTTTGATTCAAAGAGGCAAAATTTAGCCCATAGTTAGAGCTCTTTTAAACATTGAAAGTAATGTATACTTGTCTGCGTTTGAGATTGCGGTCAAAAATCTTAACCCTAGAACTGGTGTTAGAACTGTTGAACTCGTCGCCATTGTCTGTGCAGAAAGAACCAGACGGCTGCAAAGCGTACGGTTCTTTTGACCTTCTCAGCAGAAATGAAGTTCTATGAAACAAAGAAACCGTCCTCATTTGTGCTCAACAGTGAAGTTCTTGTGTTCTTCAGATTTTAAAAGGCTTTGGGCTATGGTTGGTTTTGGGCTCAGTCTGAAATCTGGCCAATTTTGGCAAACTTTTCAGCTTTGACCATTTTAACGAACTTATTTTGAAAACTCCACAAATAATTTTTATTAATTTGAGTACGGTGATTGATTATTTTGTCTTTCACTTTAAATCATATATAATATTACTCAATATATAAAAAAGTTTGGATAAGGCTTATTGAAACTTATCAAAATTTCCCCTATCAATAAGGTCATTAGTTGATTAAATAAAAAATAATAAATGAATAACTATTATTTAATATATTGGGTTTAGAGTTTAAAAAACTCAACCTATGAACTTCTTTATGATGCATACATTTTTTGTTAGTGACACAACTCGTATACGACATGATTAATTTGTTAATTCAAGATGTTTAAGCACATGTTATTCATACACTCAAATATTGAATGATTAGTGTTCTATAATTTGATCTTTCACTAAAAAAAAGAAGATGAAAAAATTTAGTTAGGACATTGTTAGATTGACAAACCTCATAAACAAAAATAAAATTTCTCACAATAGTTGGAAAAAATGATTTTGTAGGATTAGTAATAGATGAAGAACCTATAGAGTAATATTGAGATCAAATCCATCACCAAGAACTACAACCTTAAAATTGTCATGCTTAAAGTGTAAGTGTAACATCCTAAGTTTAGAATAGTTTTTTAGGCTTTAAATTGGGGTTAAAAGAGAGATTTTCAGTCAAAGAATAGTCTCAATGAGTTAGGAGGGTAGAATAGTCTTTTTGGAGGCTTTATTACAACTTATGGAATAAGTACGATCATGCGTCTCTAGACAAATGTTTGTGAAACACTTTTCTGTCATGCACGTCTGTACATCTAGCCATGCACACTTGTGCATATCTATTGATATATAAAATTGGTTTTTTCCCTCCGCTCATTTTAGTCAGTTCTCTCACCCATTTTCTCTTCCTTTCTCTCTAACTAACCCTAACCAAATTGAGAGAGAAATCAACCAGCTTTTAGTAGTCAATCTAGTCAAGATTCAGCCAAGAATAGAAAGATTGAAGCTTTTAGTAGTTTCAGATAAGTATTTCCTTATCTCTTTCCTTGTTTCTCTATCTATTTAGCATGTCTTTCCCTACTTAGGATGAGTAGATAAGATAAGAAGTATGTTCAGAGTTTAAGCAGTAGCATGATATGATAAGATGTTAGAAATTGAGAGATATTTGGAATCTGTTATTGATGGGGAAAATATATTTATAGTAGTGTATGTTACATGAATATATGTTAGAATAAGTTTAATTGAAATTTGATAGAGATTTGGGTTAAGATTGAATTTTGTGTGTTTCAACCCTGGTTGCTAAAACAAAGCAGGACACACACCCATACGCTTGATGGATTCACGCCCGTGTAGTCTTGTTTCAGTTGGGTCACAGAAGTATATGTCAGTCATGCATTACTACAGTTGTGAAGGGTGACGACCGTGCAAGTTAGGGTCATAATTGTGCGTTAGCAAAAGAGAAGAATAAGTAGAAATCTAGAAGCTAACACAGTTGGGTTGTACGACTAGTACACGAATTGTGCACCTTTATGCATGCCCATGCGTCTAAGTATACACACCCATGCGTTTAGTGAAAATTAGAAATTTTCTTCCTATTCAATAAAAATATCAGTAATAAGGGAATATACCAAGTATTCTAAATTAAATAAAAGAAGAAATAGTAGATTCAGAATAATAATAAGCAGAAAGAAGAAAAAGACATAGAAAATTATAGTAGAGAAACTTTCAAAGTATAGAATAGAAAACAATAACATAAAATATTTTTACAGAATCACACTTTCCTACTCATAATTAAAAAAAACTCAACAATAGCTAAAAATAGTACTAGTAATGATGAGATTGCAATCAGAAAGCTAAATAGAATAAGAAACAATAATAGAAACAGTAACAGAAACATAATAAAAATATATAAACATAGAAATAGAAACAGTTATGAAATATATAATACGGTAAACCCATAGATACATGCTGAATACAACTTATATAGAATTTATAAATAAGCATAATAAGTTACAGAAATAGCAACTCTAGCAAGATAAATGTAGAATAGGACTATAACAGTTATTCAGTTAAACTAAATATAATATATAAAGGACAAAAGAATAATAAGATATTATGCATAATATGCATTACATGACATGACATGACATGTTCACTCAGTGCTTTTAGAAAGAGATCAAGAGATTCACATACATATATTTTCAAAGTAGAAAGACAATGATTTGGACATCATTTTGGGGGTGAATACGAGGGGGCACTTGTGAGTTTTTGCACACCTGTCAATTAAGGGAACCAGTATCAAGATCTATGACCATATTAGCTACTATATATAGTCATATGCTGATGTGCACTCACCTAGTAGTTTAGGGTTCGGTGATCAGCATTCAGCTTTGGATTCAAATTCAGATTCAGTTACTGTACATTGATTAGTTAGTTACTGCCTATGTGTCAGTATATGAAACTCACATGACAAGTGCACTGAATCTTTATATTCATCAATTTGCACAATATAGTAGGTATATTTAGACACACAGTCTTTTTAGATATAGATGTTTGTTCAGTATTTTTAGTATTTTAGGATCTTTAGATCCCAATAGTATTTTCAGTAAAACAATTTTCAGAAAGTTATTTTTAATAAACGGGTCCAAGGGTCTAGTTATGATTTTCAGCATCATCAGACATGATTTCAACATACTTCATATCATGTCAGACATACCATGAGATTAAGTAGAATAGAGACAATATTAGATAGATTGATAATTAGCAATATAGTCAAAATAAGTAAAGTCAGAAATATAAACACATACAGAATACCATATACATAACATAATAAGTAAGTTTACATAATAAGCCATAACAGAACAATAAACGAGATACAAAACAACTATGAATCAGAACATAGACAACAAGATAAAAGAGAAGTAAATCATGAATGATAAATAAAAACTAATAGAAACCAGTTGCACAATATACATCGTAAGCAAAAACCTAAAAAAATTCAGTTAAGCTTGTTAAAGAACTTGAGAGTACTATAGATCTCAAAAATCAGATAAAAGACGAGATAATGAATATTAGAAAGTGAATCTAATAAATTTAGTGGTATTAATCAGACTCTTTTTCATACTATGTTGTTCACGTATACTCATATATGTACTTACAACATGACATCAGGTAGTATTTGAATAGTGAGTCAAACTAGAGAAAGATAAGCTTATAAAGCCAGTTAAGAACTAGATTAAGTTCTCTAGTTTAGCAGACAGTCAGATTAACTATAGACAAAGTAGAGTATACCAAGCTAGAAATCAGATGAGTAATAAGGTAATAGAAATAGTGTATAAGTTAGAAAGAGATATTTGCACAGAAACATGAGAAGAAAGAAAACGGAGAATAAGATAAGAAGAGAGCTTAAGTAGTGAGTTTCAATGGTAAGTGAAGCTAGAACAGAGAAAAGCCATTAGGTTATCAAAACTTAGTTAAGTTCTCCAGATAACAGTTGTCATTTAGTTAGTGCTTAGAGTTTACCTGAAAGTAAAGATAAGAGATGTTTACTAAGTGACTTGTAGCGACCCCTGCCCCAGGCTACTGTGCGCTGCAGAAAATACTGTTCATATAATAATAAAATATTCCTGAGACGGGGACCTCTACAGAAAGACTGCTGCTGAAATAAAATTTTCTTAATAAAGAAACTAATAATATAATTTATTGCGAAAGTAAATTAAATATAAGCGTGAAAATCCCAGGCTACCCATGTATAATACTAATAATCTGTCATACAGTGTATACGATATTATAATACACACGTATATACATGAGAAAATAAAAGCATGCGAGCCAACATGTTGTCTGCTGCTGCCAAGCCAAATCCCCAAAATCTCGCAGCGGTCTCGCTCCAGCTCAGCCTCGAACACTGACCTGCAGAAGGAAACAGGGAAAGGAGTGAGTGACAAAGTCACTCTGCAAGCGTTTCCAAACACTACACTCGCAGGTCAAACAACCGACTACGTGACTCGTCACGTAGAAGATTCAACTAGACAGTTTTCTTACTGAATTCTGTTATGTTTTTGTTCTGATACTGTTCTGTTTTTGTACATGACATGAAATGTATATGCTGATGTCATGTGTATGCTGAAAACTGTAAAACTCGCCCTTAGGCTTGTTTTTTCTAAAAAACTGTCTTTTCTGAAAACTCTTTCTGATAATAAAGCTATGATCCGAAGATTCTAAAAATATACGTATAGTATATATCGAAAACCAAATCAGAAAGTACTGTATCTGAAAATCTGTTGTGTTGGCCAGACTGATGAATACAGGGATTCGACACCCTGGCCGTGTGAGTTCAAGTCCTACTGAATCTACTGAATACACAACCAGCACTCTCTATTGAGCTTGGTCAGTGACCACGTCCTCTCTAGCGGACGCTGGTTTCCCTCTCTAGCGGGTGTGCGAACTCACAGGTGCCCCCTCGTATCCACCCCTATCTGATATATGAAAAATCATATATGTATATCTGAAAATCATGCTGTTGGATCCTTGGATCCAGTGTGAAAATATCTGATATGACATGCCGTGCTAATGCTGATAATCATGTATGAAATGCTGATTTCTGATGTCCTTTCTGAATTCTGTGTGCATGGAATTAACTTAGAGTGGTTTAATTAGCTTTTAATCTCTTTTTTTTTTTATTTTCTGAAGGTGCACGGGCGTGTGTTTTGGGACGCACGGGCGTGTGTCAAGGCATACGGGACTATGTCCCCGTCATGTTGCTGGGCGTGCATGGTTCTGGAAAGATTTTCATGAAAACTGGGCAAGGCACACGGGCGTGCATACTGAGGCACACGGGCGTGCATACTGAGGTACACGGGCGTGTATTGCACTGCACGGGCGTGTGGCTGCCATCTTCTTCTCCCCGTGTTTCAGCGAACACGGGCGTGTGGAATTAAGGGAAAGCACACGGGCGTGCGTACTTGGGCACATGGGTGTGTGTCTGGGTTTTCAGACACACACGGGCAGCATGTACGGTCGTGTCCCATGCAGAAATAAGGACGCACGGGCGTGCCTCAGGGACACACGGTCGTGTGCTCGACCTAGAAACTACAAAATACGTTTAGAAATCCAGAAATTCCTACACCAACACTTCCACACTCCAAATCATCAAACATACACAAACTTTACTACTACTAACATGCCCATAAACATCATATCATCACCTCAACACGCCAAATAACATACATCAAGCATAAATCTCATGTATATAAGCATATACACAAATAAGCATGGAAAGCCACTCAATCATGTTATCATCCATCATAATACAGCTCAAGCATGCTGGAAATACTTCAAACAAGCACACATAACATTCTCATAAGCTGGAAGTAGCCAAACAGGCTCTGAACAAGCGAAAGAGGTAAGGAAAACACTTACCTCACGCCATGGAAGCTCAACCTCTATCTTTGGGAGTCTCTGGATCTCTAATCTGAAGTTGGGCTGCTGGGGGATCTCTCTCTGGAACTCTAGGGTTCACTGGAGCTGAAGGAAGAAGAAGAGAAATAAGCTGGGAGCTGAAATCTGTGCGCAACTGAGAAATTAAAACACTTTATCTAACTAGGGCAAGACACACGGTCGTGTGTAGTGAAAAATAGCCATTTCCACCCCCACATGCACAGAAACTACAACTAAGCCCCAAAGGACTTCTAAAATGACTCTTCTACCCCCTCTGAACTCTCAAAAATGATAATTTACCCCTTGGGTCATTACAATTCTCCCCCTCTAATAAAAATTCCGTCCCCGGAATTACCTAAACAATTCAGGGAATCTATCTCTCATGTCAGCTTCAACTTCCCAAGTAGCTTCCTCAATTCTCTGACTTCTCCACAGAACTTTAACTAGGAGAATCTCTCTGTTTCTCAGTCTCTTTACTCTGTAGTCCAAAATCTGAACTAGAACTTCTTGGTAGCTCAAATCATCTGATAACTCCAGATCTTGAACTTCTAACACGTGAGATGGATCACTCACATATTTTCTCAGCTGAGAGATATGGAACACACTGTGGATTCTATCTAAGCTGGTTGGAAGAGCGAGTCTGTAAGTAACTTTGCCCACTCTTTCCAGAATCTGATACGGCCCGATGAATCTCGGAGCTAACTTACCTTTTTTACCGAATCTCAAGACACATCTGTAGGGAGCAACTCGGAGAAACACATGGTCTCCAACCTCAAACTCTATGTCCCTACGTCTCAGATCTGCGTAGCTTTTCTAACGATCTTGGGCCTGCTGAATTCTTTGCCTGATAACTCTGATCTGCTCAATCATAAGCTGAGTCATCTTTGGCCCCACTGCTGACTCTAAGGAATCTCTGTCACCAATGTCATCCCAATACAATGGTGACCTGCACCTCCTACCATACAAGGCCTCGAAAGGTGCCATCTGGATCGTAGACTGATAGCTGTTGTTGTAGGAGAACTCCATCAACGGTAGCAAATCAGCCCAACTGGTCTGAAAATCCATGCAACAGGCTCTCAACATGTCTTCTAAAATCTGATTGATTCTCTCAGTCTGACCATCTGTCTACAGGTGGTAAGCTGAACTGAAATGAAGCCTGGTTCCCAATACTCTCTGTAGACTACCCCAGAAAGCAGATAAAAATCTCGAATCCCTGTCTGAAACTATGTCTCTGGGAACCCCATGTAATCTGACCACCTCTCTGACATACAAACGACTCAACTGATCTGTGCTCATACCCTCTCTGATCGACAAGAAGTGAGCTGACTTGGTCAATCTGTCAACTATGAACCATATACTGCTGTACCCACGCTGAACTCTGAGAAGTCCTAAAATGAAATCCATGGAGATACTCTCCCATTTTCATTCAAGAATCCTCAATGGCTGAAGCAACCTAGAAGGTCTCTAATGCTCTACTTTGACTTGCTGACAAGTCAAACATCTGGCGATAAACTCTGAGATATCTTTCTTCATACCAGACCACCAAAACCCTCTCTTGAGATCTTGGTACATCTTGGTACTACCGGGATGCGCTGAATAAACTATACTGTGAGCCTCTGACAAGATTCTCTGTCTCAAATCTGTGTCCTCTGGCACACAAATCATGTCTCTGAATCTCAGAATCCCGTCTCTGATCTCAAAGTCTGGCGCTGTACCCTGATAAACCCTCTAAATCATACTCTGAACCCATCTGTCTGACATTTGAGCAGCCCTGATATCATCCTGTAGCGTGGACACTATCTGAAGTCTGGAGAAACCAATTGTCACTATCTCGATATCCTTTCTGGCGATCTCATGCTGCAACTGACTCTGCACTGAAATCATGGATAGAGCTACTTTCCTGCTCAGGGCATCGGCTACTACATTAGCTTTGCCCGGATGATAGCGAATCTCGCAATCATAATCTTTGACTAGCTCTAACCATTTTCTCTGTCTCATGTTCAATTCTTTCTGAGTAAAGAAGTACTTGAGACTCTGATGATCTGAAAATATGCAGCATCTGACACCATACAGGTAATGTCTCCAGATCTTCAGTGCAAACACTACTGCAGCCAACTCTAAATCGTGCGTAGGGTATCTCAACTCATAATCCTTTAATTGCCTAGAGGCATAGGCAATTACCCTACCTTGCTACATCAAAACCGCTCCAATCCCCTGATGGGACACATCTGAATAAACCTCATAGTCGACACCCTCCTGAGGTAGTGCCAATACTGGAGCGCTGGTTAATCTCTACTTCAACTCCTGAAATCTCTCCTCACAGACCTCGGTCCAAATAAAAGGAACTTCTCTGCGAGTCAAAGCTGACAATGGCCTCGCTATGCTGGAGAAACCCTCAATGAATCTGCGGTAATATCCAGCTAAACCAAGAAAACTCCTAACCTCCTTAGGCGTCCTTGGTCTCGGCCAACTCAAGATAACCTCTATCTTGCTCGGATCTACTGAAATACCAGCTGCTGAGACTACATGCTCGAGAAAAGCAACACTGCCCAACCAAAATTCACATTTGCTGAACTTGGCATAAAGCTGATGATCTCTCAATCTCTGAAGAACAAACCTCAGATGATCCTCATGCTCCTCTACGCTCCTCAAGTAGACCAAGATGTCGTCGATAAAGACAACAACGAATCTATCTAGATAGTCTTGGAAAACTCGGTTCATCAAGTCCATAAACACTACAGGAGCATTCGTCAACCCAAAAGGCATCACCACAAACTCATAGTGGCCATACCTCGTCCTGAAAGCTGTCTTGGGTACATCTCGCTCTACAACTCCGACTTGATGATACCCAGACCTTAAATCTATCTTGGAGAACACTGCAGCTCCACTCAACTGATCAAACAAGTCATCAATCCTGGGCAACAGATACTTGTTCTTCACTGTAACCTTGTTCAGCTCTCTGTAATCTATACACATTCTCAGGCTTCCGTCTTTCTTCTTGAAAAACAAGATAGGAGCACCCCATGGCGAACAACTGAAGTGCTTATCAATCAACTCTTGTAGTTGTTTCTTCAATTCTTGTAACTCGGTCGGAGCCATCCGATACGAAGCCTTCGAGATAGGAGCCGTACTTGGAAGTAACTCTATACAAAACTCCAGCTCTCTCTCAGGAGGTAACCCTGGCAGATCATCCGAAAACACATCAGGGAACTCCCTCACTACAAGCACATCCTCGATACTTGGCCCAACTATCTCTCTACTGACTACATTAGCCAAGTACCCTACACAACCCTTACTCAAGAGTCTCTTCGCCTGCAAACAAGAGATGAGTGAGGTCTCTACTCTCCCCTCTCCGAATAAGAACTGATCAGGGCCTAACTGCAGTCTAACCTTTTTCTTTCTACAGTTGATCTCAGCCCCATACTCACTCAGGAAATCCATACCTAAGATCATGTCAAAATCAGCCAACTCTAACATGATCAGGTCTATCCGCAATCTCCTGCCCATAATCTCGATCTCCTGATCTGACAATACCCGGTCACTCAAGACTAGACGGCCATCTGACTTCTCAATATGAATACTCCTATCTGCCATACTAGGGATTAACCCTAAACTCCGTACTACCTCACTAGATATGAAACTGTGTGTGGCACCACAATCTATCAACACATAAATAGGAGTATTAAGGAAGAGCAACTGACCGGTAACTGCATGCGGTGCTGTCTCTGCCTGATCCCGTCTGACTGTAAAGACTCTAGCTCTACCTCCACCCGAAGGGCTAACACCTCTTCCAGATGCACCAGAACCACCTTTGTCTCTCCAGCACCTCTACCTGCTAGACCCAAAACAGGAAAACCTCTGGCTGAGGGACTACCACGGAACCCTGGGCACTCTGACGCCCGATGACCAGGCTGTCTGCATTGGAAGCATACACCCTGTCCTGCTAAGCACTCGCCTGAATGCCTCCTACCATAACTCCTGCATTGTGGTAGATCCGTTCTCTGCTTTCTTCCTTTTTCAGACTTTTTGGACTGCATGGTTCTCTTTCCTTTGTCCCTCTCACTTCCCCTCTCTGGAGCTCTCTCTGCAGGTGTACTGAACGCACCCATCCTCTGCAAAAATACCTCAGATCTCAAAGCTCTCCCCAGGGCATCACTAAATCTCTGAGGAGGATACTGTCTTGTCATGACGTCTCTAGCTATCGCTAGGTACAATCCGTGTACAAATTTATATACCCTGGTAATCTCTGAAGCTGTCATGCCTGGCACAAATCTCAACAACTGATTAAATCTGGTGGCATAGTCTTTCACTGAACCTGTGCCCTGAGTCAACTCTATGAATTCTTGAGCCCTGGCGTGCATCATGTCTGCACTACGGTACTCCTCATCAAATAGTCTTCTGAAGTCAACCCAAGACATGCTGCGCACATCAACTGACGTCTTAACGAGGTTCCACCAAACCCTCGTATCACCCTTGAGCATATAAACGACATATCTGACTCTCTCTCTGTCTGTCATGGGAAACAACTCCATGGCATTCTCTACTGATTCAATCCAGTCTTCCGCGACTACAGGATCTCTGGAACCAATGAATCTGGGTGGCTAATGGGCTCCTGGCAGACTATAAATCAGATCGAGTCTCGTTGAACCACTAGAACTAGTCATGCCTGCCCCTGAACTCTGGCCTGGCTGGTACTCAGACTCTGGCATCTGACCATACTCTGGTGCCTAAGCATATACTGGTGCCTGAAAATATTCTGGACGCTGAAACTCTTCTGGTCTCTACTCATAATACTCTCTGCCCCGCCCCTGACGGGTTTTGCCTCTGGCAGGCTCTTGAGGCTCAACCCTTTCTAGAGGCTGACGTTCCTCTCTCAACACATCTCTGACAATATTTCTGACATCCTCTGCTTGAAGAGAAGCTCTGGAGTGCTAGGACTGCCTACGGTCACTAGTGCTCATGGGTCTAATGGAAGCACTACTCTACTAACTCATATCTCTATCTCTATGGGATCTCCTATCTAGAAAATCACCACACAAAGGATAAATCATAAACATAACTAAAATTATAAACTTAAAACTTATGCTGAGAGGAAGCGAGCGACGGCTGCTGGGATAGGCTGGCTCTCAGCTCATGCAATTTCATAAAAATAATGCATATGAAAACATATTTTCTGAAATACTTTTCAAAATCTGCTAAATGGCTTAAAGCAATGCTCTGATACCAAACACTGTAGCGACCCCCGCCCTAGGCTACTATGCGCTACAAAAAATACTGTTCATATAATAATAAAATATTTCTGAGACGGGGACCTCTACAGAAAGACTGCTGCTGAAATAAAATTTTCTTAATAAAGAAACTAATAATATAATTTACTGCGAAAGTAAATTAAATATAAGCGTGAAAATCCCAGGCTACCCATGTATAATACTAATAATCTGTCATACAGTGTATACGATACTGTAATACACACGTATATACATGAGAAAATAAAAGCATGCGAGCCAACATGCTGTCTGCTGCTGCCGAGCCAAATCCCCAAAATCTCGCAGCGGTCTCGCTCCAGCTCAGCCTCGAACACTGACCTGCAGAAGGAAACAGGGAAATGAGTGAGTGACAAAGTCACTCTGCAAGCGTTTCCAAACACTACACTCGCAGGTCAAACAACCGACTACGTGACTCGTCACGTAGAAGATTCAACTAGACAGTTTTCTTACTGAATTCTGTTATGTTTTTGTTCTGATACTGTTCTGTTTCTATACATGACATGAAATGTATATGCTGATGTCATGTGTATGCTGAAAACTGTAAAACTCGCCCTTAGGCTTGTTTTTTCTATAAAACTGTCTTTTCTGAAAACTCTTTCTGATAATAAAGCTATGATCCGAAGATTCTGAAAATATACGTATAGTATATACCGAAAACCAAATAAGAAAGTACTGTATCTGAAAATCCGCTATGCTGGCCAGACTGATGAATACAGGGATTCGACACCCTGGCCGTGTGAGTTCAAGTCCTACTGAATCTACTGAATGCACAACCAGCACTCTCTATTGAGCTTGGTCAGTGACCACGTCCTCTCTAGCGGACGCTGGTTTCCCTCTCTAGCGGGTGTGCGAACTCACAGGTGCCCCCTCGTATCCACCCCTATCTGATATATGAAAAATCATATATGTATATCTGAAAATCATGTTGTCGGATCCTTGGATCTAATGTGAAAATATCTGATATGGCATGCCGCGCTAATGCTGATAATCATGCATGAAATGCTGATTTCTGATGTCTTTTCTGAATTCTGTGTGCTTGGAATTAACTTAGAGTGGCTTAATTAGCTTTTAATCTCTTTTTTTTTTTGATTTTTTGAAGGTGCACGGGCGTGTGTTCTGGGACGCACGGGCGTGTGTTCTGGGACGCACGGGCGTGTGTTCTGGGACGCACGGGCGTGTGTCAAGGCACACGGGACCGTGTCCCCGTCGTGCTGTTGGGCGTGCATGGTTCTAGAAAGATTTTCATGAAAACTGGGCAAGGCACACGGGCGTGTGGGACAACACACGGGCGTGCATACTGAGGCACACGGGCGTGTATTGCACTGTACGGGCGTGTGGCTACCATCTTCTTCTCCCCGTGTTTCAGCGAACACGGGCGTGTGGAATTAGAGGAAAGCACACGGGCATGCGTACTCGGGCACACGGGCATGTGTCTGGGTTTTTAGACGCACACGGGCAGCATGCACGGCCGTGTCCCATGTAGAAATAAGGACGCACGGGCGTGCCTCAAGGACACACGGTCATGTGCTCGACCCAGAAGCTGCAGAATACGTCTGGAAATCTAGAAATTCCCACACCAACACTTCCATACTCCAAATCATCAAACATACACAAACTTTACTGTTACTAACATGCCCATAAACATCATATCATCACCTCAACACGCCAAATAACATACATCAAGCATAAATCTCATGTATATAAGCATATACACAAATAAGCATGGAAAGCCACTCAATCATGTTATCATCCATCATAATACAGCTCAAGCATGCTGGAAATACTTCAAACAAGCACACATAACATTCTCATAAGCTGGAAGTAGCCAAACAGGCTCTGAACAAGCGAAAGAGGTAAGGAAAACACTTACCTCGCGCCATGGAAGCTCAACCTCTATCTTTGGGAGTCTCTGGATCTCTAATATGAAGCTGGACTGCTGGGGGATCTCTCTCTGGAACTCTAGGGTTCGCTGGAGCAAAAGGAAGAAGAAGAGAAATAAGCTGGGAGCTGAAATCTGCGCGCAACTGAGAAATTAAAACACTTTATCTAACTGGGCAAGACACACGGTCGTGTGTCCTGGGCACACGGTCGTGTGTAGTGAAAAATAGCCATTTACACCCCCACATGCGCAGAAACTACAACTAAGCCCCAAAGGACTTCTAAAATGACTCTTCTACCCCCCCTTAACTCTCAAAAATGACAATTTACCCCTTGGGTCATTACATGACTTGTCACTCTTTCCTCTTAGTTTCTTTTCTTATAAGTCAGTATTTTAAAGAGTTGAGCTTGGAGTATAAAATAGCTAGAGAATGGGATACAGCTCGAGCTAGAGTTGGATTCAAACCGAATATGTTTGGATTTGTTTTTGAGTTCAACTCGAACGAGTCTGAAACGAACCGAATGAATCCAAACATGAATACGAACCTAAACTGTAATTTTAAAATTCAGTGAATATGAGCCCGAACACAAACTATACGAATCGAATATAAATATGAACCCAAACTTAAAATAATAATTTTTTAATTATATTTTATTAATTATTTGTATTAATTATAATTTTTAATAAATATAAAAACAAATTATACGAACCAAATACGAATATGAATACGAATCGAATATGAACTTGGTTATACGAACCGAACATGAACACAAACTTTGCTATAAAAATATTTGACGAACACGAACATGAACCCGAACTCGAACAGTATGAAACGAGCCCGAACACGAACATGTTACTGTTCACATTTGGTTCATCTCAAATCTAACCCTAGCTCGAGCATGTCTTTACCCGATATTTTTAGTTGTATATAAGTATGCATATACATATTTAGTTTTCAGCAGATAGCATGTTGGCTCGCATGCTTTATGTTGCTCATGCATATGGGTGTACAGTATCATATATATTTCAGAATTTATTTATTGTAATAAGCAAGTTATAAGTTTTCTTTAGGATACTGTACAGTAGGTTTTAGCATTCCACCATATCTCATTTATGTTTCCACATTGTGTATAGTTTTTAGATAAATATTCATGTAGGATTCCTATTGTATGTGTATATATATATATATAATATATATATATATATATATATATATATATCTAAAGTGTTTTATCAGTAAAATAAAATAAAATTATAAATATAAACATAAACAGTATAACAACAATAGTATATACAACAGAGGTGCCTATAGTAAGCAAAGAGTTTAGACCAATCACATATAATATGAGGTCTTGGAGGCAATTTGGCATAGGTTCATTATTATTGGCTATTGAATGAGTATAGTTTGTAGATAAAGACGTACTTCAACTTTTTTTTTTAATGAGAAATCCTTACTTGAGTTAGGTCATTACTTAGTAGTATGACCATGTTGACCACAAAACTAACACATGAATTTTGGTTTTTGGTGTTCTTGACTATGTTGTTTGCTACTAAAGTTAGAAGTTTTGGTTTTAGTTGTTGAAACGTTTATTGGGATTCTTTAGTCTCTAGAAAGGCACCCATGTAGAGAAATTTAAAATTCAACATAGAATCTAGGAATCAGAAAGCAGAACCTCGTTTATCAGAATGTATGAAAAACATAAATTGAAATAAACAGTGTGTTTTAAAAACTTACTTACGGTTAGCCTTTTAAAACTATAATAATTTTAGTAGCACCTTGATTTACTTAGTCGGTGATTATCAGACCCTCAACATGAGTAGTATCCATATAGAGTAGCTGTAATGGAGATCTAAATACCTTTTAAATGCTAGTTCAGTTAGTATATGGTATGTATTTTAATTGGCACAGTATAGTTATAAAAGGGAAATATTTCTCTTAAAAGCTCACAATATTTTGCAAACTCAAAGTGTAATAAAAATAAGAGAAATTGTCTTTATATATAGAGGTAGACACACGATTTGTAATTGCTAAATGCACATCTATGCTCATTTTTTGCATGATTGTGCTCATGTACTACACGAAACATTAAGCACAATTATAATCATTTAACAATATCAATAAAAACGAAAACTTTATTATCAACAATTGAGTATCACAAGCAAACAACATCCTCACCCTAGTAAAGAGAAATTAGTTCATAGTAAAAGAAGATTTAACACTAAAACCTAAGGAAAACATTATATGGTTTAAGAATGAAAACTGCTTTGATGAATATAGCCTTGAGTCTTGAAGAACTCTTTGCTTCAAAGTGAATCCAAACTCTTGAATCTTGAATAATTGAATTTTGGCTTGACGATCTCTTTTTGCTTGCTCGCTTACTCTCTAAAAAACTCTTAAAATGCAAAAAAAAAAGCTAAAGAAGATGACTACCTTTCTTAATGATGCTTAAATATTAAGCAAATCAAGTGAAATCCTTATGAAATTAAGAAAGCTAGAATTGCTTTTGTTCTACAGAACAACTTTCCTTACATTGGCATAACCTTTTAATTTTTTCTTATATCGCCCTCTTATGCTGCAACATAGATTCACATTATATTTCCATGCCACACATGTCAAGCTTTTCTTCCCATTATGCCAAAGTAGAGAATTTCTATCTGTTTTGTGCTTTTTTGTACCACAACACACATTTTCTTCCTTGTAGCCTTACCGTGACACAACTCAAATTTCTCCTCTTTTGGCTTTCTTTGCTCGATTTCTTTCAGATTCAACTTGCATTGCCAGTGGTTGTTTCCAAGTGTTGATTATGTTGTTTTTCTTGCTTTTTAACTATGTAGCATCCTAGATTCAGAAAGCCCTTAAGGGAAGAGTTTTAGGGTTAGAAATGAAATTCAGAGAGAGATTGGGAGCCTAGTAAAGTTCAGGGGTGAGTTAGTAAGTTTCTAGAGCCTGTGTGGCTTTCGTGTGAATCCTTTCGGAAGGATTCGATTAGACGAGTGAGCGGGAACTGAATTAAGTTCATTTTCCCTTGTGCACGCCCGTGCACCTTTGATGCACGCCCGTGCATGGCATAGTATAAATAAGAGAGCCAAGAGCTTTAGCCATTTTTCTCACCCAATCTTCATTTCAGCCAAAGTTTCTCTCTTTGTTTCAGTTTCTCCCAACCTTAGAGAGGAAATCCAGCCAGCGGTTGCTCCCGATCAAGTTAGAGAGTAAAGAGAATAGTTCGAAAGAATAACTTTCAGAGGCAATGGCATGAGGTAAGTGTTCACTTACTTCTTCTCGTATTTTCCCAGCTTCCTTTGATGAATTGTGATATTTGGCATGTTGATGAGTTCATGCATGCTTATATGATGATAATTGTGACTTGAGATGATGAATTTTCCATCTTTGATTCATGCATGCATGTTTGAGAAAACTTTAGTGAGAGAAAGTGGTTGCTTCCATGGTGAAAAACTTGATGATTGATGCATGTGAAATTTGATGCTTGAATTGTGTTATTTGAGGTGCTGGGAACGTATGTTTGAAGTGAATTTGAAATTGATGTTGATTTGGTTGATGAATTGTGTGATTTCCAGGCGGTGCTCTTGTTGATGAACAAGATGCACGACCGTGTGCCTTTTTTTTTCCAAGCACACACCCGTGTACACACTGTGTGCACGAGCAAAATAGCAGACACATGCCCGTGTGTCCTGACGGACATACCCGTGTGCCTGTTGTTTCAAAGAAAGCACCCAGATTCCAGTAACTTGTATGGTTGGACGCACGACCGATGCACGGTCCCGTGCATCTAGGCACATGCCCGTGTGCCTTAGCCATGCACGCCCATGTGTGAGGCATGCACGCCTGTGTGCTTTGTCCCACACACCCGTGCATCAGTTGATTTTCAGAAAAAGAAAAGAAAAATGATAAATTAAGCATGGGAAATTCATACAATGGCATAAATGCTTCAGATAAGCATGAATTCAGATAATAAAGCTACATACGCATACCATGACATGACATGACATGCAACATGAGAAAGGATCAAGGGATCCAGATTCAGTAGTATTCAGTATTTAAAACCTGATGTACGGGTAAGGGTATAGGGTGAACTCGAGGGGGCATCTGTGGGATTCAGCTTTCTGACACCAGTCAGAATGTCCAGCAGCATTTCAGATTTAACCTTCTGACACCAGTCAGATCGTTCAACAGTATATTTAGCTTTCTAGCCAGTAGCTAGACTGTTCAACCCACATGGCCAGGATGTCGAATCTCTGTGTTCACCAAGTCTAATCAGCATAGTCGGTACCTTCGGGTACATATAGATAGAGATGTTCAGATGCATGCATCCACAATATTTTCAGTAGCATGGCATGACATACACATCATGACATGAATAATAATGAAATCAGTATATAATAAGAATCAGATATTCAGATAATCAGTTTCAGATTCCAGCAAGCACATAGATGTATGAATAGGGCCGAGGTCAGGTATGTTTGTGATATTGCATGTTGCTTACTTGGGTTTTGAGGGAAGTAAGGAGCATTTACTGGGTGATCTTTATCACTTATCCCCCTCCTTCTTCCATCCTTTTCAGGTGTTCGTGATGTCTCCGAGGAGCGGGTGGTTTGAGGTTAACGGGAGAGGGCCCACACCGTGATCTCAGTATCTACTCTCAGTTTTGGACCTGTGTGGTCATTTTGTAAATGTTTATGTAACCAGTTGTACAGAAACAGTTTATATGTATGAAAAAGCCATTATGGGCTCATTGTACAGAACAAATCATGTATATTTCAGTTTTAATTAATGTAAAGCTTTCGCATGTGCAAAGATGTATAGTTTCAGATTTTATTTTTTTAGGATTCTCGTCGCGGGTACCTAAGTTTTCAGATTATTAATAAAAGCTCCCCATATTATTCAACAACAGGGGTACTCGTGGCGGCGGGTCCTACATTGGTGGTATCAGAGCATTTGTAAGTGTGTGGTGCCTGTTTTCTCTCCTACGCAGCCATCGTTTAGACCCTCTTCACAGCACAGTCAGGTATTTATTTCCAGCTTTGATTGTGTTATGTGTTTCTAACTCTCAGTTTGTTGTGATGCTATAGATAGAGTGGAGTATATCCCTAGACATATAGATGAGACAGACAGTAGTTCACCCGCCCATCCTATGAGTGTTAGTGATAGGCGACAATCTCATAGTACCTCCCATGTGTCGATGAGACCAGACCAGTTGAGAGAGATGATTGGGGATGTAGTCAGAGAAAGCCTCCAGCAAGTTGGAGTGGGTAATATTCAGGAACCAGATAGAGTAACTCCTCCTCAGTATGAGAGTTATCAGATTCTGAGACGTAGAAGACAGTCTCAGTCTCAGTATCAATCACAGCCACAGTATCAACCCCAATCACAGTATCAGCATTAGTATCAGTCTCAGCCTCAATCAGTTAGAGAGAGGTATCAGTATCCAGCAGGGTATTCAGAGTACAGTCAGGGTATGAGTACAGAGACAGCTGGTACTAGTTCACCAGAGAGACTTCACCCGATCTACCATATGCCAGGGTCGTTTCAGCCAGCCAAATTCAGTGGATCCAGAGATCCAGCAGTGGCAGAAGAATGGGTAGAATTAGTGGAGAGTTTTATGGGTCTCTTCACTTTATCAAAGAGAGAGAAAGTCAGATATGCAGTGTTTCTGTTGAGGGGTGATGCCAAGGTTTGGTGGGATCTAGCCAAGGCTTCCATCGATGAGCAATATCTGACTTAGGCAGAATTCAGACAGCTTTTTGATGTAGAGTACAAGAGTACAGAGATGGTGTATACCAAGGCCTAGGAGTTTATTGACTTGACTCAGGGGTCTAGTTCAATAAAGGAGTATGCCACCAGGTTTAATGCATTAGCGAGATTTATCCCGAGTCTGGTAGGGACAGAGATGGGCAGAGTTCAGAGCTGAGACAGAAGATTTTGTCAGAGGCACACAGTACGGTGTATTCAACGTACCCAGGTAGAACAAAGATGTATCAGGATCTCAAGAAGAATTTTTGGTGGTCAGACATGAAGAAAGACATCGCAGACTATGTTTCCAGATGTCTGATATGTCAGTAGGTTAAGGTAGAGCATTAGAGACCCTCAGGTTTACTTCATCCATTGAGTATTCCTGAGTAAAAGTAGGAAGATATTTCCATGGATTTTATTTCGGGTCTTCCCAAAGTTCAGAGAGGATTTGATGGCATATGGGTAATTGTAGACAGACTCAGCAAGTCAGTTTACTTTCTACCAGTCAGACAGGGTATGTCTACAGATCAGTTGGAGAGACTGTATATTAGAGAGATAGTTAGACTTCATGGTGTTCCCAAGACCATAGTATCAGACAAAGACTCCAGATTCCTGTCAGCTTTCTAGAGATCATTGCAGAGAGCCTTGGGGACCAGATTATAGTTCAGTTCAACATACCACCCTCAGATAGATGGCCAGACTGAAAGAGTCAATAAGATTCTGGAGGATATGCCCAGAGCTTGTTGTATGGACTTCCAGACTAATTGGGTAGAGTTGATTCCCCTCATGGAGTTTGCTTATAATAACAGCTATCAGACGACTATTCAGATGGCTCCATTTGAGGCGTTGTATGGTCGGAAGTGTAGATCTCCTCTTCATTAGGATGAGATTGGAGAGAGAGATTCTTTGGAGACAGTTGTGGGTCCAGAGATAGTTCAGGGGATGATTGAGCAGATCAAGATCATCAGGCAGAGAATGAGACAGGCTCAGGATCGACAGAAGAGCTACATAGATTTGAAACACAGAAAGATTGAGTTTTCAGTGGGCGACAGAGTTTTTCTGAGAGTTACTCCGTATAGGTAAGTTCTCAGATTCGATAGAAAGGGGAAGTTGGCCCCTAGATTCATTGGTCCCTATGAGATACTTGAGAGAGTGGGGACAATTGCCTACAAATTGGTGTTGCCAGCCAGCATGGATAGAATCCATAATGTCTTCCATGTGTCTCAGTTAAGGAAGTATGTGGGAGATCCTTCTCATGTGCTTCAGTTTTTAGAGGTAGATTTGACAAAAGACTTGAGTTACCAAGAGCTGCCAGTGCAGATTCTCGAATACAAAGTCAAAGTTCTCAGAAACAAGTAGATTCTCCTTGTGAAGGTCTTAAGGTGCAGTCAAAGAGTGGAGGAAGCCACTTGGGAGGTAGAGTCTGAGATCAGGGATAGATTCTCAGAGTTATTCAGGTAAATTCTAGGGTCAGAATTTTTTAAGGGGAGAGAAAATGTAGCATCCTAGATTCAGAAAGCCCTTAGGGAAAGAGTTTTAGGGTTAGAAATGAAATTCAGAGAGAGATTAGGAGCCTAGTAAAGTTCAGGGGTGAGTTAGTAAGTTTCCAAAGCCTGTGTGGCTTTCGTGTAAATCCTTTCGGAAGGATTCGATCAGGTGAGTGAGCGGAAAATAAATTAAGTTCATTTTCCCTTGTGCACGCTCGTGCATGGTATAGTATAAATAAGAGAGCCGAGAGCTTTAGCTATTTTTCTCACCCAGTCTTCATTTTAGCCAAAGTTTCTCTCTTTGTTTCAGTTTCTCCCAACTTTAGAGAGGAAATCCAGCCAGCGGTTGCTCCTGATCAAGTTAGAGAGCAAAGAGAATAGTTCGAAAGAATAGCTCTCAGAGGCAATGGCGCGAGGTAAGTGTTCGCTTACTTCTTCTCGTTTGATGAATTGTGATGTTTGGCATGTTGATGAGTTCATGCATGCTTATATGATGATAATTGTGACTTGAGATGATGAATTTACCATCTTTGATTCATGCATGCATGTTTGAGAAAGCTTTAGTGAGAGAAAGTGGTTGCTTCCATGGTGAAAAGCTTGATGATTGATGCATGTGAAATTTGATGCTTGAATTGTGTTATTTGAGGTGCTGGGAACGTATGTTTGAAGTGAATTTGAAATTGATGTTGATTTGGTTGATGAATTGTGCGATTTTTAGGCGGTGCTCTTGTTGAAAAACAAGACGCATGGTCGTGTGCCTGCATGGCATGATCGTGTGCCTTTGTTTTTCTAGGCACACACCCGTGTGCACGCTGTGTGCACGGGCAGAATAGCAGACACATGCCCGTGTGCCTGTTGTTTCAAAGAAAGCGCCCAGATTCCAGTAGCTTACACGATTGGACGCACGACCGATGCACGGTCCTGTGCCTTATCCATGCACACGCCCGTGTGCCTTAGCCATGCACGCCCGTGTGTGAGGCATGCACGCCCATGTGTTTTGTCCCACATGCCCATGCATCAGTTGATTTTCAGAAAAAGAAAAGAAAAATGATAAATTAAGCATGGAAAATTCATACAATGGCATAAATGCTTCAGATAAGCATCAGATAAGCATCAGATAAGCATGAATTCAGATAATAAAGCTACATATGCATACCATAACATGACATGCAACATGAGAAAGGATCAAGGGATCCAGATTCAGTAGTATTCAGTATTCAGAACCTGATGTACGGGTAAGGGTATAGGGTGAACTCGAAGGGGCATCTATGGGATTCAGCTTTCTGACACCCGTCAATATGTCTAGTAGCATTTCAGATTAAACCTTCTGACACCAGTCAAATCGTTCAACAGTATATTTAGCTTTCTAGCCAGTAGCTAGACTGTTCAGCCCACATGGCCAGGATGTCGAATCTCTGTGTTCACCAAATCTGATCAGTATAGTCGGTACCTTCGGGTACATACAGATAGAGATGTTTAGACGCATGCATCCACAATATTTTCAGTAGCATGGCATGACATACACATTATGACATGAATAATAATGAAATCAGTATATAATGAGAATCAGATATTCAGATAATCAATTTCAGATTCCAGCAAGCGCATAGATGTATGAATAAGGCCGAGGCCAGGTATGTTTGTGATATTGCATATTGCTTGCTTGGGTTTTGAGGGAAGTAAGGAGCGCTTACTGGGTGATCTTTATCACTCATCCCCCTCCTTCTTCCATCATTTTCAGGTATTCGTGCTGTCTCCGAGGAACGGGTGGTTTGAGGCTAGCGGGAGAGGGCCCACACCGTGATCTCAATATGTACTCTCAGTTTTGGACCTGTGTGGTCATTTTGTAAATGTTTATGTAACCAGTTGTACAGAAACAGTTTATATGTTTGAAAAAGCCATTATGGGCTCATTGTACAGAACAGATCATGTATATTTCAGTTTTTATTAATGTAAAGCTTCCGCATGTGCAGAGATGTATAGTTTCAGATTTTATTTTTGTAGGATTCTCGTCGCGGGTACCTGAGTTTTTAGATTATTAATAAAAACTCTCCATATTATTCAGTAGCAGGGGTACTCGTGGCGATGGGTCCTACAATCTAGAAACATTTAATTCCTACAAAACAACCAAAAAAAAACTGATAATCCTATAATATGCATAACTCAAGGGCAAAATGGTAACTTTTCACCTTTAACTTTAAAATTAGATTATGGATTTCCATGTAAATCAAATACTTATCATTGTGCATTAGACAATTTTAAGAGGAATAACTAAGCTTAAGTGACATTCGCTTTTTGAATATTTTTAGGGCATTTTAGTCATTACATAGTCATATTACAACATTCATGTTACAACATTCACGGCATGTCAAAAGCTACAGTTTTTCAAGTTTATGCATAAGATGAGTTTTTGACATGTTTTACAAGTTTTTGAATATGAAAAGTTGCATGTTTTTTCAAGAGTTTTAAAATATATTTTCTTGAGATATATGTTCTCATAAGAGTGGATTTAAAGGGGCATCTATAAGTTCACACTCTCATAGTAAGGGGCTAGTGTCCACAGTAATACATTACATTTACAATAGAGTGCTTTGCTTGTAGTAGAGTTCTAACTTTTGTGTACGAGTTAGCTTATCAAGCATTAGTTAGCTGATTTGTATTAGTTATGAGTTATGTTCTCACATGGCCAAAATGCCAAGTTCCTATGCCTCATTGAATCTCATCAACACATGTTTATAAATACAATTTATTGACATGATTTACAACTTTAACTTTGACTGATAACTTTTATGGATTTTGTGTTTTGTACTATTTTTCATGATTTGATTTTTAGTATTAAGTTGTATATTTACAAACTATTTTACAAACATGGCCTACAGGCTAAGCTTTACAGTTTGACAATTTTGCATGGTTTATTACATGAGTATATGCATGAGTTACCATATAAAGCATTCATGATAGTCTTAAAAAGGGTTGGGTCATCCTTTAAAGATGAATTAAGACATGTCATGACATTTAAAATATGTTAAGACAAGTTTGACGTGCAAGAAGTAAGGTTTCCTAGTCATCTAAACTAAATGTAAAATAGTAAAGGATATGAACTATGAGGATAAGCATTGAGGCTAACTATTGCTAAGTAAATGGATCAAGAGGATTAAGACAAGTATTGAGGTTAAGGAAATGCTAAGCTAAGAATGTTGATGATTAAGATAAGTGTTGACGTTTACAATGATGATTAAAGAATGTGCTCAAGTATAACATTAAGGTTTAAAGTGAAACTATGTAAGGTTTGAAGAAAGCTAAAGGTAAAAGATTAAGATCATGTTAAGTAAAGTTAAAGGATAAGTTGAGCATGAGTTAAGAAGTTGCTCAAGAATAAAGGATAAAGGAGTTAAGACTAATAGTTATTCTGCTTACTGAGTTTTTGCCACTCAATTTTCTCACATTTATCTTACAGGTTTTCAGGTTTAGTAAGTTGGTTGGTACATGGGTGAGTTAGAGTGTTGTCAGTTGAGGCTCAGTATCAGTGTCGTAGTGGCGAGTTATGTAGGAATCATCCATGTTTTATTATGTTTTGCTCAATTACCATATGGTCTTACAGTTGGAACACTATGATGTTTTGGTTTGTACATCGCATTTATGTTTTAATGAAGGATTTCTAAAGGTGTGGCCTCATTATGAGTTTTGTTTTAAGACATGTTTTATAGACCTATTGCTTGGGGGTGTAGAGTTTCAGTATGCTTTATTGGTTGGATGTTTTGTATCCTTAATGGGTCATTATTTCTAGGGGTAAAAGGTATTGAGGTGTCATAAAACAATTGTGAACCATGAGAATATAATGAATAAAATTTCGTTTTTAATATGGTTTGATTTGTTTTTTAGAAGTCTATGTTTATAGTTATGTTATTGAGTTTTTGAGTTAACAATGTAATACTATAATATTAAACTAGTCGTCTCAATGCCTTTCCACATTTTTTTTTATTTAAAGAATAAAAGGTCAGAGACACGTGATTAATTACATAGTTGAATATTAAAATCCTACTATTAAGAAAAAAATGGAAGATCACGTAACCTTTGATTTGAAGTAAGTTGATTACTTTTCAATTGTAACTAAATATATGATGGATAGTGATTTGATGATGATGGGAAGCTCTAGTTGCATATTGAAAATATTGTGGGAGACAATTTTAACTATCTAAAGTTACTCTTTTCCTTTCTTTGGAGAGGTCTTCTACCCAAATTATGTCATAGACTATTGAGTGGATAACATGGTTGACCACTAGATATAGTTCATATTACTCTTTTCCTTTCTTTGGAGAGAAGGTCTTTTACCCAAATTATGTCATAAACAATTGAGTGGATAACATGGTTGGCCATTAGATATAGTTCATATAGTTAGTCACTGTGTAATATGAGTTGCCTTTTTGTCATTGTCTTTATAAGTTTCACCAAGTAAAAGTCTGATCACACAACACTTGCCAAACAAGATACCAGAAGGAAGATCTTTTTTTTTTTTTTTTTTTTTTCCTGTCTAACTCATTTTAATTTTCAAAGGTTGAGGAAAAATCCCTCTAAGTATGTCACTCCCAAATCTAAATGTTCCGGATGATAGAATCTATTGAGGCTGCTTGGAATTTCACTGGATAATGTGTTAATAGACATATTTATGCACAAGAACTGCTTTAGTGAATTGTTTATTCATCTTGTGCAAGCACCAATCGTTATACAATGTGAGCTTGCAAACATGTGCCTATTAGTGTAGAAACTTATTCAACGGAGCTCTTGAAATTATAAGGTTCTGCCATTGTCCTCTACTGAGGAAGAGGATCATTGGTTGAAGGTTGAATGACAAAATGATGTTATTATTCTTAGTCATTCTCCTCTAGTGAAGAAGAGGGTCATTGGCTCATGGTTGAATAACAAAATGATGTTATTATTCTAGATATCTGTGAGAGAAATTCAAGGTTACAACTGGTATTTACAAGTGAAAATGAAAAAGATAAATAACTCTTTATTCACAAATAGATCCTTTTAGCGTCAAAATATAGTAAGATATATAAAAGCGCATCAAAGTTCAAATCAAGAGAGGATTGTAATTTATTTACCTTCTCCTTTACCTTTTCCTCCTCAAGGTTCAAGAAATGAGTCTCTAATGGCTTTCAAATTGTTGACCACATTAGTTATTGCCATCCGCTCTCTTGGAGATGTTGTGGAGCACATGAGTCCGATTCTCATTACTTGAACTAATAATTCTTCCACTTTCTTCTTATTATTCGTTGGAGACTCAAAGTTTCTGATCGTGGCTTCTTCTATTCCACCATTTTCGTCTTCTTCTTCAAAGAGTAGTGTTGGGTCAACAATATCCATGACATGGTTTGGTAAGGCCATTGAAATAAACTTCTGAATGTTAATTTCATCTCTAAACACGTCATCTGTTGGCCTTTTACCTGTAAATATCTCTAATAACAATATACCATAACTGTATATGTCTCCGAGCCTGGAAACATGGCCATCCCTGTACTCTACAATTTGTAAAATTGGAGTATAAGATATTAGCTTCGAAAGTGCAAACAAATGATGAATTGTAGATTGACGAACAATAATCAATACCTGGAGGAATATAGCCAATAGAACCTCTTAGGGCAGCTGACATTGTTTGATTTTGCGAGGAGTTATCTGATGTTTCAAAGAGGAACCTCGCCAATCCAAAATCACCAACATGGGCTGTCATGTCTTCATCAAGCAGTACATTGCTTGGCTTTAAATCACAATGAACAATTGGTGTCTCACAATGGTGATGAAGATAATCGAACGCAGAAGCAATATCAATTGCTATATTCAGTCTTTGCATAAGGTTCAATTTGACTCCAAGAAGTTCATCTTCAACAGTTGGATGCAGCCACTTGTCCAAACTTCCATTAGACATGAACTCAAAAACCAAACATTTAAAGTCATTTCCTTCAAAATCAATACTGGAGCAAACAGTTACGATCTTGAGGATGTTACGATGTCGTATACTTTTCAAAGCATTGCATTCATTAATGAAACTCTTCAAGGCTCCCTGTTGTTCAACTTTTAAAACCTTAATTGCCACAAATTTTCCCTCATCAAAAAGACTGCCTTTGTATACAGAACCAAAACTACCCACACCAATCAAATTTTCGTTAGAGAAGTTATTAGTTGATTTTAGTACGTCAGAGTAAGATAGACGTAACTGGTCCTTAACTGAAGACTCTGTGGAACTTGTACATGAAGATTTCGTTTTATAATATATAACAAAAGAACTGAGCATGAGAGTTGCAACTATGGCACCAAAAATTATTGGGATTACTACTTTGATGCTAATATGATTTTTCGAAACGTTTCCAGGGCACCTGGGTAAAAGTAGTTTTGGGACACCACCACAAATCTTACCGTTTCCAACCAGAGAAATGGCACTCACATTCGTAAATATCCCCTCTTCTGGTACTTGGCCGTAAAGTTTATTGTATGAAAGATTGAGGTACTGGAGAAATGAAAATTTGCTGAGAAATACAGGAATTTGACCGGAGAAGTTGTTGTTAGACAAATCCAATTCTTCCAAACCTCTTAAATTTTCCAAAGATTGCGGAATAGCCCCTTGAAACATGTTACTTTCCAAGGACAAACGTATTAAGCTAGTACAACTTTGAAGAGTACTTGGAATTTCACCTGATAATTTGTTCTTGGATACGTCCAAGTCTGCTAGATTTCCCAAGCTACCCACTTCAAGAGGTAGGGAACCCATCAAAATATTACAGGACAAGTCCAAAGAAATGGAAAGGGAAGAAAGACTGATAACTTGTTTGGGTATGGTGCCGTTCAGCTTATTACTAGATAAGTCTAGTTGTTGTAACTTTTGGCAGTTCCCAAGACTCGGAGGTATGCTTCCCTGAAATTTATTCCCTCCCATAACAAGGGTAAATATTTTAGTTAGGTTCCCAAGGGACAGTGGGATTAATCCAGAAAAATCGTTTTCATTCAAATACAACATTTCTAGATTACTGAGACTCCCAATAACATCAGGAAGACTACCACTCAAATAGTTGTTTTCCAAGGCTAGGAGTTTTAAATTAACAAGATTTCCAATTCCAACGGGGATGTCTCCATCAAGCAGGTTAGATCCCATTGCCAGAAATTGCAACTCAGTTGAAAGGTTGCCTATTGAGTTAGGCAATTTTCCTCCAAATTGATTACCATCTAGACCCAAGACAGTAAGCCCAGTACAATTTGCCAAGGACGATAAAAAATACAAGTCTTCACCATCTCCATTTCCAAGTCTATTAATTTCAAAATTAAGTCTACTTAGACCTTGCAAGCTTCCAAAGTTTCCATGAATGGCCCCTGTGAAGCCATTTCTAGAAAAATCGGCCTGCTGAAGGTTAGAAGCATTTGTTAAAGATACAGGAATACTTCCTGTAAAATAGTTTCCATTGCAAATAAATACTTCAAGATTAGGAAGAGTGAGGCCAAGATCCGAGGGAAACTGTCCGTGTAGTTGATTTTGACTAACAGCGAAATAGAATATAGAGGAGATATTATAAATTGAAGAAGGGATCTTACCGGACAGATTATTAACAGCAAGTTGAAAAAATAGCAGGCCTTGTATCAGGCCTAATTCTTCTGGTATGCTTCCCCAAAAATTGTTCTGCGTGAGAGACAGCTCCAGAAGAGAAGAAAAATTACCTATCCAAGACGGAATTTTTCCTGTAAGATTGTTAACTCCAAGGATTAGATGTTCCAGTTTCAACAACGAGCTAAGCTGGTCCGGAATCTCCCCAATAAACTCGTTGTAAGAAGCATGAAAAGCTGTAAGCTCAGTACAACGTGATAAATTCTCTGGGATACTCCCGCTAAAGTGATTATAAGACAAGTTGATAGCCTGCAAGTGACGTAAACGGCCTATTTCTGGAGGAACTTCACCATGGAAGCTATTGTTTCGCAGGCTGATAGAAGCAAGAGATGAAAGGTTTCCTATAGAAGGCGGTATCGTTCCAGCCAACTTTAGCGACTCCAGGTTCAAGTTTGTGACTCTTCCATCAGTTTGACTGCAGGTAACACCAGTCCAATTGCAGAAATGGATAGAAGAATTCCAAGAACTCATGATGTTAAGAGGATCATCAGATATTTGATTCTTGAAATCAAGTAAAGCGAGTTCATCGTATTTGGCTAGTGAGTTGATCATCCATAAAGCATGAAACCAAAGAAGTAAATGTAGTAAAAAACATTCACAACTTGGATAGTATTGTTTCATGGCGTTCGGGAATGCAAAAACAGCAAATTCTTTGATCATCAACGTGAAAGACTGACAAAATTAAGATCAACAAGCCAACAACGATATCAATTGAAGCCGGACAAAAAACTTGACATCAGAATCCGGCATGGTTTCAACATGATGTTTACTGGTTAATTATTCTGAATTGAGAAGACTTGTTCGGCACGACGTCTAATTGTTAACGATTTATAAATGGAGCTCTTCTAATACGATATTGATCTCGACTTCTAAAATATTTACATATTTCCATACATATAATTTGACTTGTTCAATAAAAGACGAAAAATAATAATTTAAAAGTCAATTTTAGGATGATGCTTGCTGAGAGACTATAAGATGTTGACACGAAGCTCATTGTTACCGTCATTTGCAAATCACCCATCTCGTGTATTTAGCTATCAAGTTCATTACAGGAAGGATTGATATCTCTGAGAGATTAAAGTTTGCTAGAATTTTCGAGAATTTCGCCAAATTGTTTTATTGAAAGGAAGGTTTTTTTTTTTGTTACTAAGCCATTTAAATTTTCAAATATTGGGGATTACTCAGTCCAAGTGTGTCACTCCTAAATCCAAAAGCTTGAAATTTCACTTGATAATTTGTTAATGGGCACATGTGTAGAAGAACTTCTTTAGAAGTTCAATGGTTGACTCAAAACCTTGTTCATTTACGGCAGCCAGTACATAATTGGCTCCAAAAGATAGAGAATTTAGTTTTTGCAAGCATGGCCTGTTGAACATTGAAAGCTTGCAAACGTGTACCGGTGGGAGGCTTAAAAAATAAAGCCCCGCCTGTCTCCTTAGAATCTTCTTACTCTACAATCATCCACAATTTGCTACAACATTTCCACGCTTGAAAACCACCAATCCAAGAAATTTGAAGGAAGTTTGGCTATGTAATCGGCATCAACAAATGTAAATAGGACCAATCTCCGAGCCATGTGAGTGTGCAAAAAAAAAAGGCCAACATGCTAGAAAATTAAATGGGTTAAAATTAATTGGTTTATGTTTTTAATAAAACGGGTCAATTTAAATAATTCAGTAAATTAAATTGATTGGGCTAAATAGTGATCAATATCATTGGTCCAATGCACTTTATGGATTTTATTAATTTTGATAGACAACATTAGTGTGAGTCTTAAGGTTTATTGGATTTTTAATGGAAAACTTGCTATATATATATATATATATATATATATTGACTAGATCCCCTCCTCAAAATCTAATTAACTATAGTTTGATTTATTAAGAGTTATCGTAAAAAGAGGTTTACGGGCAGAAGACCAGTCATTTTATTATAAGTACTTTTGATATCCTTGTGGACTTATGTTGTATAAAATTCTAGGTATTCCTATAAACTCTAAATTAATGCTTTTATTCAATAGTTTATAATCTATACAAAAATCTTATCAATTATGATTTATTGTTATTTATTCAATTCATGTAAATTAAATCTAATATATGGTATTAAAGTCTAACGCATTAAGTTTTAGAATTTGAAATTTCAATATTGAGCTTAAAATATATTAATTCTAAATTAGGATTAAAATTTCATTATCAGGGATTAATATTCAATTCCAATTTTAGGGCTTTATGATTGATGAATTAAACCACAAAATTTGGCTTTTTTTGAAAATCCAATTAGATTATATTACGAATTTAGGGTTTTCAAGTGAGGCTTGATATTGAAATTAAAGATTGATTCAATTTTAATTTTAGGGTTTTTCCTTCAAGAAACAAATTTTGAAATTGAGATTCTAAAATCCCGAAATATAGAAGTTGAAAAACAAATTCAATATGAAGCCTTAGTGTTTAGTGTTCAATTTTAACCTCTCTCTCTCTCTCTCTCTATATATATATATATATGTATGTATGTATGTCTGTATGTATATATACACACATACATACATTCATACATATAAAGTCAACCATTTTCTAACAAATAAGGCGACTGAATCACAAGCTCTAATGTAGATGAGGACTTTTGGATCATCCCATACTGAAAGCACCATCTGAGGTCGGAGATGGTTGAGGGAGCAACAAATCTGAGCTAAAAAATGTTCTTTCCCTGCTACATCTTCAAGTCAAGATTTTGACCACTTGGTCAACCATGATAGTACAAAGTCGATCAAAAACGTGGATTACAATGTGGTGATCGATCAATCATGCCTTTTGGAGGTAGAATAGGGTTTTTACTAATCATAGATCATAATTAAGTTTTCCTAACCTGATTGCCTAACCCATAAGGTTGGATAGGCTGACCTAGATCTGGTCAACATTGACTAGGCTAAGTCAATGGATCATTCGACCCATTAACAATTCTGGGTCGAATTAGCCCACTATCAGAAACTAGCCTAACAGAGACTAGTTCACTCTTGACACGTGATATTCATGCATCAGAATGAAATACAGGCACGTGGATGCACTTACTAGTGTGTTAATACAAAGATAACACGTGTGGGCACATAAGAATCCATATTGGCATATGGGAGCCATGAATAAACATAAAGGCACATGCTAGCATGTAAGTCTATTCATATGGTGCATGCAAGCATATGGATGGGATTTAAAAGTGTGTGAGTGCGTGAAGGGCTTTTAGAAGTGCTAGTGGCATGTAAGTGGCTTTTCTAACCTTATGGTGGCACGTGATAATCAATGTAATGCATATTGGTGTGTGAAGGCACGTGAGGAGCACTTGAAGGCATATTTTTGTGCATGAATGTGTTATATCGGTGCATTTTAGCAAATGTAACACTTTATAAGCATGTAAACACACTTAAAAATTTTTTAGAAGCATGTGCATTGTGTGCAAAGGCTTTTTATGGCATGTGTTAGCTTTAGATGATACATGAAATGGTCATGGACATTTATGAATGTATATAAAGACAAATCTTGGTGCATATCAACATATAAAGTTAGCCTGAATGCATGTGACAAACGTGAAAGTGTTTTCAAAGGTGTTATTAGATGTGTGTTTGCATAAGATAAATTTTAACACGTAAATGGTCTAAAGTGGTGCTTGAATCATAATAGAGATATGTAATCATGTGTAAGGACACAATAAAGGTTAGGGAAACACACTATAAAGCATGAAAGACAAACAATAATCCTTGAAGTGCATGAGAGACTTATGGCTCCACATAAGTATATGTAAAGAGATTATGGTGGTGCTTGGAGGTATATATTGTACTCGTAGGACTCCATTTAGATATGAATTCAATTTTAAATAAATGTGTTATGACATAAAGTAATGTACCTATAAATTTTAGTTATCAACTTTGTCATGAGTGGTTAGTTACCATATTAAGTTAAGATTATTATTACTTACTGGGCTAGATGCAACAATTTAAGGATTGTTTGAGATAATAAAGGTTTCATATTTTAGGAAGTCCTTATTAAAGTAGCTTTTCTTTTCTTGTATCATGGATAGATTATGTGAGTTGTCAAAACGATTATCACTAAAGTGATACATGCATTGAAACTTGAGTGATCTTTCATTTGGTAATGATACATTCTTCAGCCTTGACATGTGCAATTTTTTACCTAAAAGGGGTTATTACATGCATTAAGGTTGATAGTCGTACAAGGTTACTTATTAGGAATGCACTGGTCATGATGAATTCTATTTATCCAAAGGTGGTTGACCTTGTTCAATTGACATGTGTTGTCTTAGGAATGCACTGGTCATGGATGAATTTCAATTAACCCAAAGGTGGTTGTTTTCATTGAACTGACATGTACTTTTCCATTAAATAGAGGATGAACAATGGTCTGGAAGGGATCAGCCCAAAGGGGATACTTCTTTTAAAAATCATATATTCTTAAGGTTTTCATTATAACTCTGATAAACTTGTGTTTGGTACCCTAATAGTGTGCCATTTTTCTAACCCAAGGGGGGTTGATGGTGATGCACCATGATTCCTTATTAGGTGTGGTTAATACAGTTTCAAAACTATAATTATTATTGCCCAATATACAGATTTGTTACAATATTTACATATTAAGATCGTCTAAGGTAACTTTGTGATGTATCTCATGAGATCTTAATATTAGTAGTAATTTTGGTCTCAATAGAATTTGATGTTAGTTGTCAAAATATTTAATTACCAAAGTAGTGTATTCATTAAAACTTACAAAATTTCTATGTTAAGTGAAAGAAACATTCTTTAATTTTGATGTATATAATTTCCTACTCGAAGGTGGTTATTGTGTGTGTTATATCAATAGTTGCATAAGATGATTATGAAATTAGATTGATTGTGGGAACTGCAATTCACCCAAAGGTGGTTGCGATTTTTCAATTGACATGTCTTTTTTATTTTTGAGGAAGAGAGTAGTGACCTAAGAGGTTTACCTATCCAAAGGAGAAAGACTTTCCAAAAGTTATATGTTTTCATCATTTGTAATCTTATGCTTATGGGCCCTAATTACATATCATAAGAGATTATGATGATATGTTAGAAACCCTTATAAAGAATAACTTATAAGGTTTTGAAGCTATTTATTGCCAATGATATTGTTTTTTTGTATCCTAATTTTATTAGACTCCATTGTTGTGAATAATAATAATAACGCTACAATAGAGGTTCTGACTAATTTTGGATATAAGATACTGAATTTGCACTACTAATTAAGTTTATGGATTTGGCCCAGCGAGTCAATAAATCACCTAAGCCTAAGTTAAAAAAGTTAACTAAATTGGAAGATTTTTATGAAAAGTGGGAGAAATCCATCAGGCTAAGATTACTTGCTATAAAGAGATTTATTGTTGATTACCTCATTAAATATTTATCTTAAATCATAATCTCTAAAGATTTCATCACCAAGCTTGGTTAGAAGTATAAGATATTTGAAAAACTAATGTTACTTGGATAAAGTATAATAGTTCAAAATAAGTCAAAAGAAAATAGATAGTCAATCTAAATTATAAAACTATAAGACTTCTATTAGGTTTTAGCTAGATCAAGACTTTATATGGTTTAAAATCATAAGTAAAGTATTTGATTCCTAAAATTTTTGTTGAATAAGGGAAGTACTCTATAGTAGTATTAATTGCTTAATCAATCTCCAATGACAAAATAAAGAGCAACGATAAAAATGTTGGTCTTATAACTCATATAAGGGTTAAGTTTTTTGGAACATAAAATTTGTCATTAGATAAAGGCTAAGCAATAAGAAGTCTATGCGTGTAGGACCCGCTGCCACACGTACCCCTGCTGTTAAATATAACTCTTTATTTAATTAATAATCTGAAAATCGGGTACACGGGACGGGAATCCTATGAAAAAGAAAAACCTACTGCTAATTACATTGATACACCAGTGGAAGCTTACAATTGAAACTGAAATATACAATAGGCGCAAAATGGCCTTTTTCATATATACATACTGTTCTGTACAATGTTTTTACATCTAAGTAAATGAAAACATTTACATTACAAAGCCCATGTAGCATCCCAGGTTAGAAAAGCCCTTAAGGGTAGAGTTTTGGGGTTAGAAATATGATTCAGGAATAGGTTGGGGGTCTAGAAGAGTTCAGGGGTGAGTTAGTAAGTTTTCCAAAGCTGCGTGGCCTTCGTATGATTCCTTTAGGGAGGTTTCAATCATGCAAAGTGTGAGAAATGAAATATATTCATTTTCCCTGGTGCACTCCCATGCACCATACCCTGCACGCCCGTGCAGGTGGGATTAAAGAGAGAGAGACAGGAGATTAAGTATTCTCACCCACTATTTTTCCCATTTTCAGCATTTGTTTCTCTATATTTCAGCAGCTTCCAACCTTAGGCAAGAAATCCAGCTTCAGCGGCTCCCAATCCAGCAAGAGAGTAGAGAGAATAGCTTGAGATAGATTTCCAACAGTCATGTCAAGAGGTAAGTGTCTCTTACTTCCTCCTTGCGTTCCCAGCTTGCTTGATGATGTTGGAAACGTGTGTTCCTGTTTCCAGCTTGTTGTGTTATGTTTGTATACTCACCTAATGATGGTTTGATGAATTATATGTTGATTTCCATCCGAGAAACATGCATGCTTCACTTGTGTGTGTTAGTGAGAGAAATATTGGATTTTCATGGTGGATTCAGTAGTATTGGATGGATGATGAAATTGATGTTTGAGTTGTGTTTATAGAAGTGCCATATATGTAGGTTTTAAGTTAATTTGATTTTAGTTGAGGAATGGATTGGTTTCCTGCAGTTTCAGGCGAGCCATGTCTGAGTAGGACAAGACACACGACTGTGTGCCTGTAAGAGCACGACCGTGTGCCCGTAAGAGCACACTGGTGTGCATGAAGTGTACATGGCCTGAAATGTAGAGGACATGACCGTGTGTCCTGAGGGATACGGTCGTGTGTCCGTCCCTTGCATGAAATGGCCAAATTTCCAAAATCGCACACGACCAGTTGCATGGCCAGCACACGGTCGTGTGTGTGTCATGCACGACCGTGTGTCTTCCTCACACGCCCGTGCAATAGTAGAAATTTCCAGAAATGCAGAAGAAATGAATTATAAAGGATGGGTAAGCTTTTTAATGGCTAATGCGCCTCAGATAAACATGAAATCAGACAGTAAAGGTTGCATATGCATATCATAGCATGACATATAGCTTGAGAGAGGATCAAGGGATCCGAATTCAGTAGTTTCAGCATTCAAAACCTGATATACGGGTTATGGTTTTGGGGTGAACTTGAGGGGGCATCTATAAGATTCAACTTTCTGACACCAGTCAGATTACTTAGTAGCATTTCATTTTCAGCTCTCTAGCCAGTAGCTAGATTGTTCAGCCCACATGGCCAAGATGTCGAATCTCTATGTTCATCAGTCTGATCAGCATAGCAGGTACCATCAGGTACATACAGATATAGATTCAAATACATGCATCATCAGTCGTTTCAGTTTCCAATTTAGCGTGACATGACATTCATAGCATGGCATGCATTAATAATGACATTCAGAAATCAGTACGCAATCAGGTAATCAGTTTCAACTCCAGCAAGCAACTAGATGTATGAATAGGGTCGTGGCCAGGTATGTTTGCTTGTATGTTGCTTGCTTGGGTAAGGGAAGTAACGAATGCTTACTGTGTGATCTTTATCACTCATTATTTTCCTTCTTCCTTCCTTTTCAGGTTTTGTTGCTGCTGGCGAGGAGCGGGTGGACTGAGGCTTGCGAGAGAGGACCACACACACAGTTCCAGTTGTATTTTATTTTCAGTTTTGGACATGATGGGTCTTGTAAATGTTTTCATGCATTCAGATGTAAAGAACATTGTACAGAACAGTTATATATATATATATGAAAAAGGCCAGCTTGGGCCCATTGTATATTTGTATTTAGTTTTATTTCCAGCTTCCGCTTGTAATGTAATTAGCAGTAGCTTTCTCTTCGTAGGATTCCTATCGCGGGTACCTAGATTTTCAGATTATTAATAAAAGAATAGTATTATTCAGCAGCAGGGGTATCCGTGGTAGCAGGTCCTATAGTCAGGCCAAAACTGAAAATATAAAAACTGAAAATTGGTGTGGGGCCCTCTTCCGCTAACCTCGGTCCACCCGCTCCTTGCCAACAGCACGAAAACCTGAAAAAGGAAGGAAGAAGGAAAGAGATGAGTGATAAAGATCACCCAGTAAGCATTCCTTACTTCCCTCAGCCCAAGCAAGTAAACATACAAACACACATACCTGGTCTCGGCCCTAATTATTCATCTAGTCGCTTGCTGGCGCTGAAACTGCTTTACTGATTATCTGGTTCTCATTAATTAATCATGCCATGAATTAAATGTCATGTCATGCTAGCTGGAACTGAATATGCATGCATCTGAATCTATATGTACCCGAAGGTATCTGCTGTGCTGATCAGGCTAATGAACACAGAGATTCGGCATCTTGGCCATGTGGACTAAACAGTCTAGCTATTGGCTAGAAAGTTGAATGTGAAATGTTGAACAATCTGAATGGTGTCAGAAAGTTGAATCTCACAGATGCCCCCTCGAGTTCACCCAAACTCTAACCCGTATGTCAGGTTCTGAATGCTGAATGTTATTGAATTCAGATCCCTTGATCCTCTGATGTTACATGTCATGCTATGAGATGCTCATGCAGCATTACTTAGTTGATTATGTTATTATCTGATGCTAATTTACTTTTTATTTGGTTTCCCATGCTTTATATTTCATTTTCTGTTCATTATCTGGAAAATAGTTGGTGCACGGGCATGTAAGCAAGGCATACGGGCGTGCTGGAGACCCACACAGGCGTGCATGGCAAAGGCACACGGACGTGTGCCCAGACGCATGGGGTCGTGCGCTAGTCGTACAGCCGGTTGTGCTCACCTCTGGAAAATCTGGCCATTTCACTGAAAACTCAAGCACACGGCTGTGTCCCTCAGGAAACACGGGCGTGTGTCTGTAACCCAGGCCGTGCACACTTCGTGCACACGGGCGTGTCCTTGCAGAAACAAAGGCACACGGGCATGTGTCTTGTTCTACATCGACAAAGCTCACATGGAACTTGCAGGAAACCATCCATTTTTCAACCAAACTCAAATTAATCAATATCAAACATTCCCAGCACTTCATTATGCATATATCAAGCATCAATTTCATCATTCACCAATTATCACTCATTCCACCATGAAAATATCTCATTTCTCTCACATAAACACACACAAGCAAGGCTAGCATGGCTCTTGGGTGGAAATCATCTTCTAACTCATCATTTCATCACATATCAGCATGCAAACATCACATAGCATGCTGGAAACGTAAACAAACATATCCAAGCATCCACAATCATCGCACACATGCTAGGAAACTCAATGAAGAAGTAAGAGAACACTTACCTCTTGCCATGGCTGTTGGAAATCTATCTCTCAAGCTATTCTCTTCCTTCTCTTGCTGGATTAGGAGCTACTGGAAGCTGGATTTCTTGTCTAGGGCTGGGAGCTACTGAAACAGAAGGAAACTTAAGTTGAAAATGGGAAATGCTGGGTGAAAAGCTAATAAATCTCTCGTCTCTCTCTTTTCTACCCACCTGCACGGGCGTGCAGGGCAAAGTGCATGGGAGTGCATAAGAGAAAATGAAGAAAATTCATTTTCCGTGCTTTGCATGATTGAAACCTCCCTAAAGGAATCATGCGAAGGCTACACAAGCTCTGAAAACTTACCATCTCACCCCTAAACTCTTCTAGACTCCCAATCTAGCTCTGAATCTCAATTCTAATCCCAAAACTCTACCCCTAAGGGCTATATTAATCATGGGATGCTACAATGCGTAAGTTTAGAAATTATATGGAATTGAAGTTGTCGATATCAACGTAATAAGGATTTTATTGAAATTTTAAGATTCTAGGACTTTATAATAGAATTACATAATTGAAAACTCATTTATAATCTTAAATGTATGATAATAAGCATCATGACCATAATAAATTTGACTAAGTTTTTATTAGGTAAAACAAATATGATTTATTATTTGTAAAGTAAAATCGTAAAGATGACATAGTATGGTCATTGGAGTATTTTAAAAATATAGCACTATTACCCTAATTGAGGTATTAGAAAACCATGGAGAGTGATAACCTTCTACTATTGAAGGAATATGAAATTGATCTGTCCAAGTTCATTTTGTCCATAAATTATCATAATGTCATGACTAAATTAATAGTATACGTCAATAAGGTTACTGAATCCCATAAAACCTCATATTAAAAGGTTGTTCTCACTTAATTGATAGTTGATCTTATATTAGTAAGAAGCCTATATGGTGCAATTAATTTTACCTGAGACATATAGAAAAGAGCTTTTGGTATACAAACTCAAAAAGTCTATCTATGGTTTGAAGTAGACCCTTGATAGTGGTATCTTAAATTTGAGAAAGAGTCATTAGTAAAACTAATAGAGAACATAGTGGATTAATATAAAAATATAAATATCAGTGAGAGCATATTTATCTTTATGGTATAATTCCCTATGTTGATAATAGTAATATCATGTTGTTTTCTAAGATTAAGACACCTATATTTGAGACTTGATATGAATTTTCTTAAAGATACATCATTTTGTCTTGATACAGATCAATTATGATAACACTCATGAATTTGTTGATTTATCTTAAAATGCATACATTGAATGTATGCTTAAAAGACTCAACATGTAGAATTGCAAAGACACTAACTTCTTTGTTAAAAAAGAAGATAAGTTAATAGTCAAATATTACGAAAAAATGAAATTAAAAGGAATCTAAATGAAATGTCCGTTATGATAATGTTATTGGAATCTTCATGAACACATAATTATACACAAGTCTAATGTATAACTTTTCCATTTGAGGTTCTTAATAGATACCCGTAAATCCAAACTTTGGTTATTATGTTTAAGAGGTAATGACATACTTGCAAAAGGTCAAATTTTAATAGTTACTAAAGTAAAGTGACTCCATTTTTTGATACATTGTTATACTCGTTAAAAGGGCCATATTCTGGAAAGGTATTAAGTAGTCATCAAGAGTATTTTCACCTTTTGACAATTAAATTGGTAGCTCGCATTGGGGTATCTTCTCAAGCTTTGTAGTTGAAGGGTTATGTTTTAGACTATTTGAAATTAACCTTATTTATTATGATAGTAGTGCAATTGAATAAAATACCTCCAATGGACTGAAACTTATAGAAATAAAAATATCTTACAATCATAAAACTCATAAAAAATAAACATATTGAAGAACACATAAATATAGAGTTGATATAGGTTAATCCTTAACCAAAGGAATAAGACCTATACCCCATAAAGTCAGGATTTTTGGGTTCTTTAGATATATAGGATTTGTGGAAGTTTTATAACTTGTTATATTAATGATAGGTTTTTTCTTATGTAATAAATCATTGACATATATTAATGTTTTATCATAATCATGTTAGTTTTATTATTCGTGTGTACATGTATGATTTTATTTATGTGCACTTATACTTGCTTGTTGTACAACATGTGCCTCAAGATTTTGATTTTCTCTTAAGTGTAAAAGTTTATATGTGTAATATGACATGCATCTCAAGATTTAGATTTTTCTTCGAGCTTGACAATCATACATGTATGTCTCTATAATATATCATGAGATTCTCATTAGAGCATATGTACTTCGTTGTAAGTCATGGACTCCGTTTGAAGTGAAGGAGATTTCTCTTGTTTTCATTTGGAAAATTAAAGTTTAAAGAGAAATCATAAAAGGAGCAATAGGTAATAGCTTATTATATGATCATATGGGTTACTATTCCTATCATACTCCTAAATTAGTGATCCATATGATATAGTTATTGATAATTGTGATCATTGCCATCTTACATTGATTAAAGACTCAAAGATTGTCTTCATTCATTATTAGTAGTTATATTGACCAAACTATTACATGAAGGGTTATCTCTGGACTATTTTGTTTTCTTAATAGTGGTCACGTTAAAGTTAAAAAATTAGTCATTTACCTAGGAGTCAAAATTTATTTTTATTAGTTGTTTAAAATTATAAACTAACATTTAACACTGCCCAAGTGGGAGAATGTTAAAAAATTAAACAAGCTAACATTTTATTTTTAATAAAATGAGTAAATTTAAATGGTCCAATAGGGTCAATTGGTTAGGCTAAAGAATGATCAATATCAGTAACCCAATACACTTCATGGGTTAATTTAGGTTGATAACTCTTATAAAAGCCCTTGTTATAGGTCATTGTATACTACTATTTATTATTATTATACTAATAATCATTTACCTATAGTAGGAATCACTATAGTGAAAGCTGCTGCTGAATCTAAATGTGTTTGCAAAAGGTCAAAAGAATGAATAATATTAATAATAAATAAAAAAACATTGTTTATATGTTGAAAATCTCTAGATATCTTATGTTGTAAAACATGTTCTACATATAGTGTTTATGAACTGTAGAAAACATATATCTATATAAAAACTATATATAACAACATGAAAAAGAACTGTACAAAAGCATGCAAGCCACCAACACGCTCTTTGCTACTAAGCAGTATCCTAAAACTCCTAGCCTTCTCATATCCAACTCAAACCCAAAAAAACACTGACATGTAAGGAAGGGAAACATAGAATGGTGAGTGACAAATCACTTAGTAAGTGTTTCCTATCTCTAACCACAAATAGGTTTCTATCTTTGTTGTTTTACATGACTTGTCACGTTATATCTTTTAATTTAGTGTCTTCTCTATTCTCTTCTTTGAAATGTTTTAATATTTGTTGAAGTTTTGTCTTTATCTTGTGTTGATTCTCATGAAATGCTATGTATTAAATGATATGAGTATGTTGATGTCATGTCAATACTAGAAATAATAAAGATTTGTCTTTGGGCTTGCTTTTCTAAAAACGCTGCCTAAAAATAATAGTTGTGATTCGAAGAACTTGAACATATATATACATATAGTATATACATAGTTGTATCTAAAAATACTATATATGAAAATAACTGCTATGCTAGCTAGACTGATAAATACAAGAATTTGACATCTTGGTCGTGTAAACTCAATCTTACTAAAATCTACAAATACGCAACTAGCATTGTCTTTAACGAGCTTGGTCAATGACTATGTCCTCTCTAACAGACGTTGGTTTCCCTTTCTAATGGGTGTACAAACTCACAGGTGTTGCTTTGTATTCACCCCTAACTAATGTTTGAAATATCAAATATTTTATAAACACGTTATTGAATCCTTAGGTCCCTTTTTAAAAACACTGGTATGACATGCTATGATATATGATACTAGTTATATATGATATCTTGTTTTCTTTTGATAATATTAATTTTTGAATGCATAAAATGGCTTAGAAATTATTTACAATATGTTTTTTGTATTTTGGCCTAGGCACATGGTTATGTACTAGATGACACACGATCGTGCATGAGAATACATGGGCCATGCATGAAGTTGTGCAGTTAGTTGTGCTAGCTTCTGAAGTTTTCTTACAAATTTTTAGCCTACTGCACAGGCATGTAGTGTGAGACACATAATCACCCATGAAATGGCATGGGCGTACCCTACACTTGCAAAGGCATATAACAACTCTTCTAACACTCTTTTATCTTACTTATATGAGCGTGTAGAATTAGGAGTAAGCATATGGTTGTGCTCTACACCATCATAATCGTATATTTAGGTTTTCTAGATGTGCACAGTTACATGCATGGTTGTAGTATTATAGAAATGAGGTTGTACAATCATGCATGTATAGGTACATAGTCATGCTCTCAACTCCGATTTTGTATTATAGCATTTGAAAACCCAAAAATCCCAACTATCTTCACCCAAAGCATATCAAGTCACAATCCAATAACTTTACAAGCTTAATACATCAAATGCCAAACTTGCCAAACTCATCAAACTCATGTTTTCACACATCAAATTTCCACAACCAAGCATCATAATACATTTATACACATATACATCAAAGTTCTCAAACAATACTTCATCAATAAGCTTTTAAAGCATCATTTTAATGCTCAAACATGCTAAGCAAGCATCAAACAAATAGCAAGCATCCTTAAAAACTCAATAACAAAAGAAACATACTATGAAACAAGGTGAAAGAAGTAAGGAAACACTTACCTTTAGCCACATGTAACATCCCAAGGTTAAAAATGTCTTTTAAGCTAGAAATTCAAGTTAGATGTGAGAATTTATGATAAAATTAGAATTGGGAGACTTTAACGGTGAAATAGTTAGTTTTTAGAGTTAATGTGGTATGCGTATAATTCTCCTTGGGAGGTTTCTTTCATGCGAAGCACGAGAAATGAAAATTCTTCATTTTCCTTTCTGTATAACTGTGCACCTTTAAATGCATAACCGTGTATGTTTGTAGAGGAAGAGAGACAATAACTTTTAATATTTCTTACCAATTTCTTATTCATTTTCACCCAAAGATTCTTTTCCATTTTCAGAGAATCCTAACCCTAGGGGAGAAAATCAGCAGCAAGAAGCTCCTAATCCAGTTAGAGAGTAAAAGATTTTGTTATAGAAAGAGAAAAAGTAGCTATGGTAACAGGTAAGTATTTTCTTGCCTCTTTTCTTAGTTTCCAAGCGTGGGTTCACTGATTCTTGAGTTATGATGATGTTTTTAGCATGTTTCATGATTTTATGACATGATTTTGTGATGATATGATGAAAAGGAAATGATTGTGATAGTGTCTATTGCCTATTAACATGCTTGATGTGTACATGTGTATGGGTATGTGTTTTGAGGAGTTTTAGTAATTGATTATGATGCTAAGTGTTATTGATGAAACTAATATGTGTATTTGTGTTATTTGGAGCGTAGAATATGGATGGAATGATTTAATTGTAGTTATGCTAAGCATTGGATGAGATTCTGCAAGTTTCAAGTATGGATTTGCCAAAATAAAGCAGGATGCACGCCTATGCACCCATAGACGCACGCCTGTGCACCCTTGTAAATGTAAGATCACGCCCATATGCATGAAATATGCACGACTGCAAATATAAAGGAGTCATAGTTGTGCATGTTAATGTCATGCCTGTGACTGGTAGTGTCACAACCGTGCATGTTAATGTCACGACCGTACATGTTAATGTCACACTCTTGCATTTGCGAAAATTAGAAATAAAGCTGAAATCACAGAACCTAACATGACCAGGCTGCACGATTAGTACATGACCCATGCACCTTCATGCACACCTGTGCTTCCAAGCATGCATGCCCATGTATTAAGCATAAAATTGGGAATTTAACTCAAAATGAAGCACAAAGCATAGAAAACTTATTATAATGGTTGTAGAACATTATAATAAGATAAAATAAGGGAAAATAATGCATCATAAGCATATCATAGTGTAGACACTCCTACTGTGTATTACTATCTCCGTTCTTATATAAAATATACAAAATAATAATACTATATTTATTTAGTATTATAGATGAAATAAGTAAAATTACAATAATATATAGCAGAAATACCTAAATTAAAGTGAAATATAACAAACGAAAAATCATATGGTGAAAATGAGTTAATATGACCCATAAATAGCTTTTATATATATATATATGAAAATTCATACTGAGTAATCATGATGGCATACATGAGTGTAAACTGTACATCTATGTACACATATAAAACAATGGAAACATGCAAACCATAAGCATGCAGCAAAACTAAAAACTAGATCCCAGCCAATAGTCATCTCCTCCTCTCAACCCTTACACCACTGACCTATAAAAGAAAAGAAAGTAGAGAATGAGTGATACATTTACCTAGTAAGTGTTTCCTATATCTAACTCTATAACAATCCTCCCCTAAGGATTCTCATTGCCATCAAAGCAACTGATAATCATGCATATTGAAAAGAAACAAACTAGTTCTCACGTGTGTTATTCTGACATGCATATTCTGTCCTAGTATTCATGTTTTGTGATTCACATATTGTCACGTGATTTTCATGTATTCTCAATGTTTACTGTTTTACTGTTTCTCACGTGATTTTCACATGATTTTCATGATATTTACTGAAAATATCTTTTTGAAAACTGTTTTATTGAAATACTACTGTTGGATCCAAAGATACTAAAATATCTAAAAAAATTGATAATATACAGAGATCTGTAAACTGAATTTGAAAATTGTATATCCGAAGATACCTGCTGTACTATGCAGATTGATGAATACAAGAATTCGACACGCTGACCATGTGAGTTTCCTATGAAAACAAGTGTTAAAAACTGTCTAAGACACGTGCTGCCTTTGAATCTGAAAACTACATACTGATCTATGCATAGAATACTAATAATTGCTTATCTAATCATCTAATCATCAAATCCTACGCTGCTAGCTGAATGCACTGTAATAGCCCAAGGGTAGAATTGTTATTTTAGGCTTTGAGACTAAAGATAAAAGAGAGATTTCCAATTAGGAAATGGTTTCGAGAGGGTTTGAGGATAGAAGAGTCTTTTAGAAGCCTTTTCTAGCTTTTACATGGACATTCTGGGAAGAATATTCTATGTATAGCGTGAGCAGAGAGAAATTTCAGATTTTTTTAGGGGCACACGCCCGTATGTCTCAGACACACGACCGTCTGCCAAGTGAGATACATAATATAAGTTTCTTTTTCCCGTATTTTCTCTCAGATTTTCCTTCAGCTTTTCCTCTCCTTCGTTTCTACTAAACCCTAGGCAAGAATCTCTCCAACCAGCAATCATTATTCCAGTTAGAGATCCATGAGTAGCTAAAGAGAGAGATCCAGACGCCATGGCTAGAGGCAAGTATTTCTTTACCTCTTTCACTTAGGTTTCTAGCATGCTTTTCTGATTTTCAGCTCCTTGGATGATTGCTGGATGTTGTGGACGCGTGGTGCTATGATTTGATGATGAAATGAGAGAATATATGATGATTTATGAGAGTATTTTGAGATGTATGATGTTTATATGCTTGGGTATGATGTTATGGCATGCTTTTATGATGAATGAATGAGATGAGAATGTTCATAAGCATGAGAACATGTTGTATGCAAGTTTAATTGAAGAATGGTTGAGATCTGAATATGTTTGAGTGAGATTTTATGGGTTTCCAGATGCATCTATAGAACCTGGGTTGAGCACACGCCCGTGCATCCAAGGGGACATACCCCTGTGACCTCAATTCTGCATGGAACACGACCTTGCATGTTACCCATGTGTGTATGAAAATTCAGATGCATGCCCTTGTACTCGAGTGCACATACCTGTGTGTCTAATCCCAATTCTGCATGCCCATGTAGGCAAGACACGAGATGTGTTGAGGCAGCTACACGCCCATACAGTACGATACACGCCCGTGTGCCCAGTCATGCATGTTTGTGTATTTGCACCACATGTCTGTGTGGTCAGCCAGGTTTTATGAATTATATTCCAAAAGCTAGCACGCCCAAGGTCACGAGAAGCACATGGTCCTGTGTGCCTTAGCACATACCCGTGTACACAGAAACACATGCCCGTGTGGCTTAAGAAAGATAAAAAAGAGAATATTAAAGTAAAGATAAGCTACCTTAAGCAATCCTAAGCGAATTCTAAGTATGAGAAACATAAAAATAATAAGAGATAACATCATATCATGCATTATTATCAAGCATTTAGCACGGCATGCCACATGGGATATTTTTAGAAAGAGATCTAAGGATCCAAGAGTATATTTTAAAAGTATACATATACAATGTTTCAGACATCAATTAGAGGTGGATACAAGGGGACACCTGTGAGTTTGCACGCCTGCTAGAGAAGGAAACCATAGTTCGCTAGAGAGGACATGGTCGTGCACGAATAGTTTTATCATAGGTTTGAGCTCATACAGCCAATGTGTCAAATCCCTGTGTTCGTCAGTCTGACCAGTATAGTAGAGATATTTTTTAGATACAGTACTTTCTAATATAGTTTTCAGTTTACTATATGTATATATACAGGATCTTCGGATCAGAGATTTTTTTATCAAAAAAAGATTTCAGAAAAGAATGAGTTTTCAGAATGAAATGAGTTTTTAGAAAATAAGGCCCGAGAGGCAAAGTTTTATGACTAATAAGATTTACATGACATCAAAGCATGCATATCATGTCATGTACAACATTCATGAGAAACATATGAGATAAGAGCAAAGCACAAAGCATTAAGCAGACAAAACCTCTGAAATCAAAGAAATAAGAGAATAAAGAATAAAGAAAGTAAGAGAACTAAGAGAAATAAAGAAAGTAAAGAAATAAGATAATAAAAAAAGAATGAATAAGCTACTGTAAAACTAGTATAACAAGATGATAAGAAAACAGTAAGCTGAGAATTTGAGTCCTGATCTGAGATTAGCTTGTGCTCGATGACCTGTCTATGTGAGAGATAGGAAATACTTACTGAGTAATTTTGTCACTCACCCTTTTCCCTTCCTTTCTCTTTTGTAGGTCAGTGAGTTGGGGACTGAGATGTGGCGATGTAGTTGTGAGGTTTTGGAGTCATGGCTCAGCGGCTAGTAGCATGTTTTGGGTTGCATGCTTTGATGTTATTTTTCTTATATATTTATGTATGTGTATTATACTATAGTATGCACTGTATGGATAACATGATTTTATACATGAGCAGCCCGGGAATTTCAGAAATATTATTATTATTATTTCATGTTTTCCACTTCCATATTAAGATTTTTAAATTATTTTGAGCAACAATAGATTTCCTTTTCCTTGTGGGGATTTCTATCACAGACACATTTTTAGTATTATTATTATATATATTTATATATATATTTTAAATAGTTGCGCACAGTAGGCCTGTGGCGGGGGTCACTACATGCACACTAGTATATGTCTATATATAGTGGTTAGTATGGTTATAGACCCTGATATTGGCTCCCGTAATCAAATGTACTGAAACTCATAAGTGCCCCTTTGTATTCACTCCTAAAAAGATATCCAAAACATTATGTTTTTCTAACTGAAAACATGTATTTGGATCCTCGGATCCCTTTATGAAAACTCTGTATGGTATGTCTCGTCATGATATGCATATGATGCATCATGTATGCTTATCTGTTCTCATTATATTGATTTATATCAATTTTTATTGATTTCACTGTGCATTATGCTTGCTTCATGTTTAGTTTCTCTTTTTTGTCTGATGCACAGACGTGCGTGACTACATGCACGGGCATGCATGAGCTTACACAGGCCGTGAGCTAGTCATGTATACTGGTCGTGCTAACTTTTGTGATTTTGGTTCATTTTCTCATTTTCTACTTATGCACAATCATGACATATTCATGTACGGTCGTGACTCTTCATTAATTGATCATGCATGGGGTCTTGAACACGACCGTGACCATGCAAAACATGTGCATCTACTCTGTTTCAGTTTGGTTATAGCTGATCATGCTTATTCCCATCCTATTTTCATACTAAAATAAATCAATCAATTCTCACATTCAAACACTTCATAGACACGTACTTATTCCATCTATAACACCAAATCACATTTACAATCATTTCCACGTTTCAAAATCATATACATATATACATATCTCATACTCATCAATCATATATATATAATCATCATCCTCATCAACTCAAGATTATTAAACATACAAGGAAATCTCACAAGCATGCTGGAAACAAGCTTAACTCAATCAAAGCAAGCGTCAAACACATTAAAAGAAAGAGGGAAAAAAGTCAGAAACACTTACCTCTAGCTATGACAACTTAAACTTCTCTTTCAAGGAAAATCTTACTCTCTAGCTAGATTGAAAGCTTTTGGATGCTACTCTTCCCTTCTAGGGTTACTGGCCTCTGAAATTGTTAAGAAACCGTGGGTGAAAATAAGCTGGGAAACAAGATAAGAACATCTTAAAGTAAGGCGGCTAACTCACTACGCACGTACGATCGTATGCCTCAAGATGCATGGTTGTGCATGGCTAGAAAAATGCACTACTTGCCATTTTCCTATGCTTGCATGAAAAATCCTCTCAACAGGACTCATACATAAGTCACCTAACTTTGAAAAAACGTCTATTTCACCCCTAAATTCTCTCACAACTCTAGTATTCTCATCAACTCTTATTCTAACCCTTGATTAGCAACCTAAAATACATTTCTAACCCTGGGATATTACATTCCTCCCTTCTTATAAAAATTTCATCATTGGAATTACCTGATTAACTCAGGATACCTATCCTTAATCTCAGACTTTACCTCCTACGTGGACTCTTCCTACCTCTACGAAACTTTGACTAAAGGAATTTCCTTATTCTTGAGTATTTTGACTCTTCTATGAATAATTTGAATCGGTTTCTTTTGATAACTTAGGTCTTCAGCCAATTCCAAATCTATAAACTGAAGAACATGTGAAGGATCACTAATATACTTCCTTAACTGAGAGACATGGAAAACATCATGAAATCTCTTCATACTCACAAGTAAAGCTAATCTGTATAAAACCTTACCAATTCTCTTAAGGATTTCATAAGGGCTAATAAACCTTAGAGCCAACTTGTCATTTTTACCAAATCTCAAAACATGCTTATAAGAAAAGACTTTCAAAAACACTTTATCTCCTACTTCAAATTCTATCTTTTTACATCTCAAATCTGCATAACTTTTCTAGCAATCCTGAGCTTGCTTTATTTTCTACCTAACTATTTTAACCTGCTCCATTATCTGCTGAGTCATTTTTGGTCCCACTGTAGCTTCTAATTAGTCTCTCTCTCCAATATCATCCTAATGTAGAGGGAATCTATATTTTCTACCAAATAAAACTTCAAATGAAGTCATCTAAATCGTCGAATGGTAGTTATTGTTGTATGCAAACTCCATCAAAGACAACAACGCAACCCAACTGGTCTAGAAATCCATGTAACATGCTCTTAACATATCCTCTAGAATCGGATTCACCCCTTTTGTCTGACCATCTGAATGAAGATAATAAACTGAACAAAAATGTAAGCGAGTCCCTAGAGCTCTCTGTAAACTCCTCCAAAAAGCTGATAGAAGTCTAGAGTCTCTTTCTGATATAATAACTCTGGGAACTTCATGCAATCTCATAATCTCTCTGACATAAAATTGACCTAGTTAATCAGTAGTCATGTCATCTCTGACAGGTAGAAAATGAGCAGATTTACTCAATCTATCCACAATTACTTATATGCTTATAACCCTATTTAACTCTAAGAAGTCTTGAGATAAAGTCTATAGAAATATTTTCCCATTTCCATTCTGGTATACTCAGAGGCTGCAACAATCTAGAAAGTCTCTAGTGCTCTGTTTTAATCTGCTGATATACCAAATATCTGGAAACAAAGTCTGTTATGCCTCTCTTCATTCTTGACTACCAAAATTATTTTTGAGATTTTGGTACATTTTTGTACTGTCTGGATGAGCTGTATAAACTAAACTGTAGGCTTCTAACAAGATCTGCTGCCTCAATTCTGAATCTTCTGACACACAAATCTGATCTCTAAATCTCACCATTTTATCTCTGACTTCATAGTCTGGCACAAAACCCTTTGATACTTTCTAACTCATCATCTGACCCTAATCATATGATCTTTGAGTCTCTCTAATCTCATCAGACAAGGAAGACATTATCTGAAGTCTTGAAAACCCAAATGTGACCACTTCTATCTAATCTTTGATAATCTCTCTCTAAAGCTCACTCTAAACAGACAACATGGACAAGGCAACTCTATGACTTAAAGCATCTGTAACCGTATTTGCTTTGTCAGAGTGGTATCTGATCTCACAATCTTAGTCTGTCACTAACTCTGTTCACATTTGTTGTCTCATATTCAACTCTTTCTAGGTGAAAAAGTACTTCAAGCTCTTGTGATCAGAGCAAATACTACACTTTACCTCATACAAGTAGTGTCTCCAAATCTTCAGAGCAAATACAATAGCTGTGAACTCCAAATCATGGGTAGGGTATCTCAACTCATGATATTTCAACTACTGAGAAGTATAAGCAATCACTCAACCTGCCTGCATCAAAACCGCACTAATCCCTTAGTGAGAAGCATCAAGATATATCTCATAATCTAGCCCCTCTTATGGTAAAGCTAGCACTGGTGCACTAGTTAACCTCCATTTCAACTCTTGTAATTTGGTTCACACTCTCTTATCTATACAAATGGATTCTCTTTTCTGGTCAATGCTATCAAAGGTCTCACCAAACTTAAGAATCCCTAAATGAATTGTCTATAGTATCCTACCAATCCTAAGAAACTTTGGACCTCCTTAACTATTCTAGGTTTTAGCCAACTCAGAATGACCTATACCTTACCTGGATCCATTGACAATCCATCTGCAGAAATAACATGCCCTAAGAACACCACCTTATCCAACCAAAACTTATATTTTTTGAGCTTGGCATAAAACTGTTTGTCTCTCAGCCGTTGTAGCATAAATCTAAGATGCTCTACATACTCCTCAATACTTTTCAAATAGACCAAAGTGTCATCGATAAACACAACAACAAATCTATCGAGACAATCTTAAAATACTTGCTTCATGAAATCCATAAAGACTATTAGAGCATTAGTTAATCCAAATGGCATTATCACAAATTCTTAATAGTCATATCTAGTCCTGAAGGCAGTTTTAGGCACATCTTTTTATGTTACTTTAACTTGATGATAACCTGATCTCAGATCAATCTTTGAAAATACTGAGGCGCTGCTAAGCTGATCAAACAGGTCATCAATCATGGGCAAGAGATACTTATTCATCACTGTGACCTTGTTTAACTTCCTGTAGTCAATACACATTCTCATCGAGCCATCTTTCTTCTTGACAAAGAGGATTAGAGCACCCCATAGAGAACAACTTGGCCTGATGAACTTCTTATCTATCAATTCCTGTAGTTGCTTCTTCAATTCTTGAAGTTTGATTAGAGCCATTCTATATGAAACTTTATAAATCAAAGTTGTACCTGGAAGCAACTCAATACTAAACTTCAACTCTCTCTCTAGAGGTAACCTAAGTAATTCCTCTGAAAACACATCAGAAAACTCTCTGACAACTGGCATCTCTTCGATACTTAGCCCAATCACATCTCTACACAGTACATTGGCCAAATATCCAATACAACCTTTACTTAACATCCTCCTAGCCTACACACAGGAAATCAATATAGTCTCCACTCTACGTTCTTCAAATACAAACTAATTAAGGTCTAAGTGAAACTTAACCTTTTTCTTCTGACAATCAATCTCTGTCCCATATCTTGATAGGAAATTTATATCTAGGATCATGTCAAAATCAACTAACTCCAATATGATCAAATCTAGCCTCAAATGCCTACCCATAACCACAGTCTCTTAGTCAAACAATAAGTGGTCACTAAACATTACTTCCCTATCTTGCATCATAACACAAACACTCTTTTTAGCCACACTAAGGGTTAGTCCTAATCTCTCCACTGCCCCTCTCGAAATAAAATTGTGTGTGGCACCACAATCAACTAAAACAAATAAGGGAGTGTCAAACAAGAATAATTGACCAGTCATTGTATATAGAGTAGCCTTTGCCTACTCTTGTCTCACTGTATAAACTCTAGCTCGACCTCTACTACCTGATGCCCTGACACCCAAAGCATACACTCTAACCAATCAAGCACTCACCACTATGCCTCCAACCATACCTGGCACATACTAGTAGCTGATACACTATCCCCTATCTCTGTATCCCTTTTCCTATCTTTCTCTATTGAAAATGTCTCTTACCTCTGTCATTACCTGTAGGACCCGCTGTCACACATACCCCTACTGCTCAACTATTTCTTTACTTTTATTAATATAATGAAAATTTGGGTATACGTGACAAGGATCCTATGAAAAAAAGAAAGCTACTACTATACAAATATACATGCATGCGGAAGCTGAAACTTTAATATATACAATGGAGGCCAAAACAAACTATACATATATAAACATTTCTGTACATTACATCTGAGTAAATACATATTTACAATTAAACCCACCAGGCCAATTGAAAAATTAATCGAAGCCCTCTCCCGTCAACCATGATCCACCCGCTCCTCACCAGTACCAAACCTACCTGTAAGAGAGGAAGAAAGAAAGGAATGAGTGATAAAATCACCTAGTAAGTATTTCCTACTTCCCTCAACCTAAACAAGCATACAAAACAAAAACCTATACCTGCCTTAGTCTAAATACTCATACAATTCGCTTTCTTATTAATTTGAATATTGCTTAGTCTGTTGTTTTGATTGCATTAATAATTAATGATATGAAATGAAATGGGTATCATGTCATGCTGAATACATATTGAATATACATGTATTTGAATCTCTACGTATCTGAAGATACCTATTATGCTGATCAGGCTGATGAATACAAGGATTTGGTATCTTGGCCATGTGGGCTGAACATTCTAACGAAAAGCTAGAAAGCTGAATATACATATTAGTCCTTAGACTAATAAGTTGAAACTGAGACGATCTGACCATAGTCAGAAGGTTAGACTCTCATAGATGCCTGCTCGAGTTCACCCAAAACAACTAATCTGGATATCAGGTTCTGAATACTGAATGACTAATACTTTTGGATCTCTTGATCCCTTTTCATGTTGATACCTTGGTATGTCATGCTATGTAATGCTTATACAGTATTATTTTATTTCATTTTATGCTCATATACTGCTTTATAGCTTTTAAAAAGGTTTCCAATGCTTTATACTTTAATTTAAATCTTTTATAGAAAAATTTAGCTTAAGCACGAGCGTGTAAGACAAGGCATACGGGCGTGTATAGCAAATACATGAGCGTGCAAGGCAAAGACATACTAGTGTGTGTGAAAACACGCGGGACTGTGTGTCAACCGTGCAGTCGGTCATGTAAGCTTTTGGAATTTCTGGACATTTTCATTTAAAAAACAAGCACACAGCCGTGTACACTTCATGTGCACAAGCGTGTCCCTGTAAAAGCAAAGGCACACGGGCGTGCACCTATGGGCACATGGGCGTGTGTCCTACTCTGTATCGACAACACCTGCCTGGAACTTGCAAGAATCCACACCAAATCTCAATAAATCTGAAATTAATCAAAAACATGCATTTCTATCACTTCCATAAACATACAACATGCTTCAATTTCATCCATAACATACCACATCACAAATCACCATTAAAACCATCATTTCTCTCACATATTCATACACATATGTACACAAGCATGTTTCTTGGGTGGAAATCATCATCTCAAGCATTTTTTTTCATCATATCAACACATAATCACTTCATATAAATCAGAAGCAGGCTAGAAATGCAACCAAACATTATCAAACATCAAACACAACCTAGGAAACGTAAGTAAGAGGCAAGGAAACACTTATCTCTTGCCATGGCTGTTGGATTCTCTTTCTATCTAATTTCTTTCTTCTCTAGTTAAATTGGGAGCTGTTGGCTACTGAATCTCAACCCTAGGAGTGGATTCTTTTAAAACAAAAGAGAAACTTTGGCTGAAAAGGGAGAAAAGCAGGTGAGAATACACTTAAACTCTTCATCTCTCTCTTCAACCAAACTTGCACAGGAGTGCATAAGGAAAAATGAAAATTATTTATTTCCTGTGTTTCGCATGAAAGAAACCTTCAAAGGAGAATCATGCACAAGCCACACTAGCTCTGGAAACTTACTATCTCACCCCTAAACTCTTCTAACTCCTAATCTATTGCTAAATCTCACATCTAACCCCCAAATTCTAGCCTAAAAAGTATTTCTAATCCTTGGGATGCTACATTACCTCTCTCTAACTACTTGGAAAATATACACATCCTTTGGAGGCACATCTCTGACTTAGTAGCCCTCTCTAGAGTATCATTAAACCTTTGTAGGGGATGATCTCTAATCAAAACATCCTAGCTATGGCTGGATGCAGTCCATGAATGAATTTTTATACCTTACTAGCCTTTATCCCTGCCAAACTCGGAGCAAATTTGGCCAAAGAATTGAACCGGATAGTATATTCTTTTACTTAGCTTGATCCCTTCTGTAACTCAATAAACTCTTGGGCATGAGCATACATTATCCTTGGACTCTTGAATTTTCTCTCAAACATACGTTTGAATTCATCTCAGGTCAACTGTTTTTAATCAATTGTAGTCTTAAGAGATTCCACCACAATCTCGCATCACTTCTGAACATAAAGACTACATACTCGACTTTCTCTCAGTTTGACATAGTGAACAGATTAGTAACACTCTCAACTACCTCTATCCACTCTTCAGTTGCTGTTGGATCTCTAGTCTCATTATACTTAGAAGCATGATGAATGCCTGGTAAGCTTTAAATCAGGTGTACCCACTGTGAATCACTAGTACTGATAGTCTCAGACCTAGAACTCTATCCCTAATACTAACCCCTTTCTGGTCACTGATGTTTACCTATCTAATCTAAAGGTCATCTTCTCTCAACCTTTGGCTATCCTCTAAATGGTCTCTGATTAGCCTCTTCTTTGGCAGACACGTTCCTCAAAGATCCAAATACACCTCTACCTGGCTACTGAGAAAGTTCTCTCATCATTTCCTTAAAAATCTCTCTTACATCATCTACCCAAAAGGCTCTAAGGGAGGCCTGAGATCCTCTCCTCTCATTCTCACTCGAGAGCCTAAATGAGGTATTATCCTCATCCTCAGCAAATCTAGAAACATGGGTTCTCCTATCTAGAGAATCATAAAACATAAGGGTCAAGTAACAACTTTCAAACAAAAGCTTACACTACTATACTTACACTAAGAGAAAGATGGGCATTGGCTATTAACAAACTCTGTATTTCTATGCATATGCAATCTGAAAACAATGCAATTCACATACACATGTGCTTGTCTTTTGAAAATAGTATGCATATTTTCACTCTGATACCAAAAATGTAAGCACTCTCGTTGTGTATTATTGTCCCTGCTCTTATATAAAATATAAAAAATAATAATACTATATTTATTTAATATTATAGATGTAGGACCCGTCGCCATGCATACCCCTGCTACTGAATATAACTCTTTTCTTTTATTAATAATCTGGAAATTAGATACATGCGACGGGAATCCTACGAAAAGAAATCTACTGCTAAATACATTCATACGCATGCGGAAGCTTAAATGAATAATACAATGGGCCCAAAATGGTCTTTTAATTTATACATACTGTTTCTGTACACTGTTTTTACATCTGAGTAAATACAAATATTTATAATATTCAACCTATCAGGTCCAAAACTGAAAATATACATACTGAAAACTAGTGTGGGGCCTTCTCCGTCAGCCATGGTCCACCCGCTCCTCGCCAACAGCACGCAAACTTGAAAATGAAGGAAAAAGGAAAGGAATGAGTGATAAAGATCACCCACTAAGCATTCCTTACTTCCCCCAACCCAAGCAAGCAACACACATTAACATACATACCTGGTCTCGACCCTAATATTCATCTAGTTGCTTGATGGAACTGCTTATTCTGTTATCTGGATCTCATTATTAATACATGTCATGATTTAAATGTCATGTCATGCTAACTGAAAATTGAAAATACATGCATCTGAATCTATTCTATATGTACCCGAAGGTACCTGTTGTGTTGATCAGGTTGATGAATACAAGGATTCGACATCTTAGCCATGTGGGCTAAACAGTCTAGCTAAGGGCTAGAAAGCTAAATATAAAATGTTGAACGATCTGACTGGTGTCAGAAGTCTGAAATCTCACAGATGCCCCCTCGAGTTCACCTAAACTCTAATCCAGATATCGGGTTCTGAATGCTAAATACTATTGAATTTTGATCCCTTGATCTTCTCTCATACTACATGTTATGCTATGAAATGCTCATACAACATTAATTAACTGATTTTACTCTTATCTGATGCTGATTACCCTTTCTGTTTGATTTTCCATGCTTTAGTATTCATTTTAAACCTTTTCTGTGAAAAACTACTAGTGCACAAGCGTGTGAGCAAGGCACACAGGCGTGCTGGAGACATATACGGGTATGCATGGCAAAGGCACACGGGCGTGTGCCCAGACGCACGGGGTCATGCACTGGCCGTGCAGCCGGTCATGCTCGCTTCTAGAAATTCTATGTATTTCATGGAAATAACAGGCACACGGCCATGTCCCTCAGGACACACGGGCGTGCATCTGCAAATCAAGTCGTGAACACTTCATGCACATGGCAGTGTCCTTGCAGAAACAAAGGCACACAGGCGTGTGTCTTGTCTGCATCGATAACACTCACCAGGAAATGCAGGAAACCCAACCAAACCACAACCAATCTCAAATTAACTTAAAACATGTATCTTAGGCACTTCAATAAGCATGCAAATCACTTCAATTTCATTCTTCATCAATCCCAGCTCATTCCACCATGAAAATCAGTCATTTCTCTCACATAAACACACACAAGCAAAGCAAGCATGGTTCAAGGGTGGAAATCATCATCATCATGCATCATTTCATCAGCATATCAATATATACACATCTTATATAACATATAAGCATGCTGGAAATACATCACGCAACACACATCACCACAAACATGTTGGGAAACTCAAGGAAGAAGTAAGAAAACACTTACCTCTTGCCATGGCTGCTGGAAACTCAACTCTCAAACTATTCTCTTCCTTCTCTAGTTGGATTGGGAGCTGCTAGAAGCTGAAGGTCTGGTCTAAGGTTGGGAATGGCTGAAACAAGAGAAAACTTAGCTGAAAAATGGGATAAAAGCTGGATGAGAATACTTAATCTCCCGTCTCTCTCTCATTAAACCCACCTATACGGGCGTCTAGGGCACAGTGCATGGGAGTGCACAAGGGAAAATGAATATAATTTATTTCCCGTGCTACGTATGATTGAAACCTCCCAAAAGGAATCATGCGAACGCCACACAAGCTCTGGAAACTTACCATCTTACCCCTAAGCTCTTCTAGACTCTCAATCTATATCTGAATCTCACATCTAATCCCAAAACTCTACCCCTAAGGGCTTTTCTAATCCTGGGATGCTACAATAGATAAAATAAGTAAACTTACTATAATACACAACAAAAATACCTAAGTTAAGCTGAAATATGACAACAGAAAATCATGTGGTGAAAATAAGTTAATGTGGCCCATAAATAGCTTTTATATAAATGAAAATTCATACAAAGTAGCCATGATGGCATACATAAGTGTAAACTGTATATCTATGTACACATATAAAACAATGGAAGCATGCAAACCATAAGCATGCATCAAGACTCAAAACTGGATCCCAACCAGTAGTCATCTCTTCCTCTTAGCCTCTACTGCACTGACCTGTAAGAGAAAGAAAAGTAGGGAGTGAGTGATACATTCACCCAGCAAGTGTTTCCTATCTTCAAAACTATAACAATCCTACCTTGGGGATTTTCATTACCATCAAAGTAATTGATAATCATACACACTAAAAAGAAACAAATTGGTTCTCACGTGTGCAATTCTAACATGCATATTCTGTCCTGACATTCATGTTCTGTAATTCATGTATTGTCACGTGATTTTCATGTATTTTGAATGTTTACTGTTTTACTGTTGCTTACTAATTAATCATAAACTGAATCATGCTCTACTGTGTATGTCTTGTGAAAATGACATGTTATAAAGTATGCTGAAATCATGTCTAAGCCTTGGCCTATTTATTAAAAACATCTTTCTGAAAATTATTTTATTGAAATACTACTGTTGGATCTGAAGATCCTAAAATATCTGAAAAATTAATAATATACTGAGATTTGAAAATTGTGTATCTGAAAATACCAGCTGTGCTGTGCAGACTGATGAATACAAGGATTCGACACCTTGGCCATATGAGTTTCCTATACAAACACGTGTTAAAACTTGTCAAAGACAAGTGTTTCCTCTGAATCTGAAAACTACATACTGATCTATGCATGTAATACTAATAACTACTCATTTAATCATCTGATCATCAAATCCTAAGTTGCTAGCTGAATGCACACTAACATATGCCTACATATATTGGCTAGTATAGTCATAGACCCTAATGCTAGCTCCCGCAATTGGGTATGCTGAAACTCACAAGTACCCTCTCGTATTCACCCTTGAAAAGATATTTGAAATGTCATGCTTTTTTAACTGAAAACATGTATTTAGATCCTTAGATCCCTTTCTGAAAACTTTGTATGCCATGCCTCGTCATGATATGCATATGATGCATCATGTATGCTTATATGTTCTCATTATACTAGTTTATATCAATTTTTATTGATTTCACTATGCATTATGCTTGCTTTATGCTTAGTTTCATTTTTCTGTCTGACGCACAAGCATACATGAGCTTGCATAGGCTGTGAGCTAGTCATGCATGCTGGTCGTGCTAGCTTCTGTGATGTTGGTTCATTTTCTCATTTTCTACTTATGCACTGGCGTAACATATTCATGCATGGTCGTGACTCTTCATTAATTGGTCATGCATGGGATTGTGAACACAGCTATGACCATGCAAAATATGACTTGCATAGGCGTGCACTATATGCATAGGTCATGTATCTGCTTTGTTTCAGTTTGGTCATAGTTAATCATGCTTATTCCCATCCAATTTTCATACCAAACATAAATCAATCAATTTTCACACTCAAAACACTTCATAAGCACATACTTATTCCATCCATAACACCAAATCACATATTCAATCATTTCCAAATTTCAAAATCATATACATATAAACATATCTCATACTCATCAATCATATATACGTAATCATCATCCTCATCAACTCAAGATTATTAAACACGCAAGGAAATCTCACAAGCATGCTAGAAACAAGCTTAACTCAATCAAAGCAAGTGTCAAACACATCAAAAGAAAGAGGGAAAGACATAAGAAACATCTACCTCTAGCCAGGACAACTTAAACTTCTCTCTTAAGGAAAATCTTACTCTCTAGCTAGATTGGAAGCTCCTGGATGTTGTTCTTCCCTTCTAGGGTTGCTAGCCTCTGAAATTGTTAAGAAACCTTGGATGAAAATAAGTTGGGAAACAAGATAAAAACATCTTAAAGTAAGGCGGCTAACTCATTACACACGTATGGTCATGTGCCTCAAGATGCACGATCAAGCATGGCTAGAAAAATGCACTAGTTGCCTTTTTCCCACGCTTGCATGAAAAATTCTATCAACAAGACTCATGCACAAGCCCCACCTAGCTTTGGAAAAACTTCTATTTCACCCTTGAACTCTCTTACAACCCTAGTATTCTTATCAACTCTCATTCTAACCCTAGATTAGTAGCCTAAAAGATATTTCTAACCTTGGGATATTACACATAACATGGAATAATGTACCTATGTTTTCAGAAATGGATTTAAGGGATCCAAATACATGTTTTAAAGTTAAAAAAATATGATGCTTTAGACATCTTTTAGGGGTGAATATGAAGTGGTACTTGTAAGTTGCATACCTGTTACAGAGGGACCCAACATTAGTATACACTGGTATGCATCTGATTATTAGTTTATAGTTTAGTTTCAACTTCAAATTTAAGCTAATTGATCTAAAGTTAGGAGGTTGAAAACTCACATGGTCAGAGTGTCGAATCTCTATGTTCATCAATCTGATCAATAGTATAGATTTTTAGTTGCATTATTTTAAGATATTTTCTCAGTTTAAGATCTTTAGATCTATCCAAATAGTTTTCAGACAACCAAACAGTGTTTTCAAAAATCTGGCCCAAGGGCACATAGCATGTTTCAACATGATTTCATACCTTAAGATCCATTTCATGGCATGAGGTACATTTCATTTAAACAGATATGAATAAGCTATATTCAGAATAATATGCAAAGAGAATAACTACAATTAAGAATGCTTAAATCAAGAGAACAACTAAATTAAGCTCAAATAAGAGTTCAACTTAAAGATTCACTTGGGTTAGAAAGAAGTAGGAAATGCTTACTGAGTGAGTTATCACTCACTATTTCCTTTTTCCTTCTTTCTTACAAGTCAGTTAGATAGGAGCTTCTAAGGCTTGGGTTGACTATGGTTGATGGGAGAAAGCTCTAGTTTTGATTTTTAGAAAGCCTGGTGGGGTTTTCATGTACATGCATTTTTCAGAAATAATTGTACAGATGCATGCATATGTTTTGACACATTATATATATATATATATATATATATAACTTTTTATATATGTACATACTTATGTATAGATAAATATATTAATATATGTTCACATTATGAGTTTTAAACCCATCACTTTATTGTTTATTATTTCAGCTTCCGCTTGCAGGTGTTTCAGTCAACCAATTTTTTGTAGGATTCTTGTTGTGTATATCAAATTAAGCATTTTCTTAATATTAAAGAAATACATAGCTTATTTATTTACTTAAATAAGTATAGGGTCTAGTAATAGTGATGTATACAATAGTAAGCCCTACACCATAGTTGTTGAATCTCTCTCTCTAATTTGTTTCGACTCTATATTTTGGGTTATGGATGCTAGTTGTTCACTTACAAAAAATAGGATAAATAAAAAGGATTATCTATGCATGACAACGATGCATGGTCATGTGTCTAAGGCATACGATCGTGTGCCAAGGAATCTTGGATTTCCTTTTCTTTTTGCATCATACATGGAATACTCTCTCAAAAATACTCATGTACAAGCCATATATGGCTTTTAAATTACTATTTTACCGCTGAACCCTCTTAACTATAATTTTTATCATAAAATCTCACTTTTAACCTCGATTTTTCTCTTAAAAAGATCATTCTAACTCGACATATTACAACACTAATATGGGCATTAATTTTTATCGCATCCTTAATGAGAGGATCCATTAACCTATTATATGTATTAGCTTCTCCAAAATTTAATTGAGCATAACTTAACCCATTACAGTTATCATAAAGAGAGGTTTAAATGGCGAAAGACTAGTTAATCTATTGGAGGTATTTTTAGTATTCTTATGGATTCATATTGAACGGAACTTTAGGTATTCCTATAAACCCTAAATTAATGTTTTTATTTAGTATTTTATAATCTATGCAAAGATCTTGTGGATTATGATTGATTGTTATTTATTTAATTATTGTAAATTAAATCTAAAACAATAAGCTTTAGAGAAAAGGTGTTTTAGTGAGTTTAGTGAGTGAGTGTAGAGAAGCATTAATGAAGTGAGAAGTTGTAGCATCCCAAGTTAGAAAAGCCCTTAGGGGTAGAGTTTTGGGGTTAGAAATGGAATTCAGGAATAGATTGGGAGTCTAGAAGAGTTTGAGGGTGAGTTAGTGAGTTTTCCAAAGCTACGTGGCCTTCGTATGATTCCTTTTGGGAGGTTTCAATCATGCGAAGCGTGAAAAATGAAATATATTCATTTTCCCCGGTGCACTCCCTTGCACCATGCCCTACACGCCTGTGTAGGTGGGATTAAAGAGAGAGAGATGGGAGATTAAGTATTCTCACCTACCATTTTCCTATTTTTAGTATTTGTTTCTCTCTATTTCAGTAACTTTCAGTCCTAGGTGAGAAATCCAGCTTCCAGCGGCTCCCAATCCAGTGAGAGAGCAGAGAGATTAGCTTGGGATAGATTTCCAACAGCCATGTCAAGAGGTAAGTGTTTCTTACTTCTTCCGTGCATTCCCAGCTTGCTTTGATGTTTGATGAAGTTTGGAAATGTGTGTTTACATTTTCAGCATGATATGGAATGCTTGATTGATTATATGAGATGATGTGTGATGATTGAAATGCTTATTTTCCACCCAAGAACATGCTTGCTTTGTTTGTGAGTGTGTTAGTGAGAGAAATGGTGGATTGAGTGTTAATGGATGCATGTTGAAATTGATGCTTGATATGAGTTCATAGAAGTGCCAAATATGCAGGTTTAGAGTTAATTTGATTTTGGTTGTGATTTGGATGGGTGCCTGCATCTTCCAGGTGAGCCATGTCTGTGCAGAATAAGACACATGCCTGTGTGCCTACAAGAGCACGCCCGTGTGCCCTTGTTTCTACAAGGACACGGCCGTGTGCATAAAGTGCACACAGCCTGGAAAGCAGAAGACACGACCATGTGTCTAAAGGGACACGATCGTGTGTCCCTTCTTTGCGTGTAAGACCAAAAATTTTCCAGAACTGCACACGACCAGCAGCACGGTCAATGCACCATCCCTACGTCTGGGCACACGCCCGTATGCCCTTGCCCTGCACGACCATGTGTGTCTCATGCACGATCGTATGTCTTTCTCACACGCCCGTGCATCAGTTTAATTCTCCAAAAAATGTAGAAAAAGAAATGTAAAGGATGGGTAACCTTCCTAAAGGCTAAACAACATTAGATAAGAGCATAAACAGATAACAAAGGCTGCATATGCATATTACAGCATGACATGTAGCCTGAGAGAGGATCAAGAGATTCGAATTCAATAGGTTTCAGAATTCAAAATCTGATATACGGGTTATAGTTTTGGATGAACTCGAGGGGGTATCTATGGGATTCAGCTTTCTGACACCAGTCAGACTACTCAGCAGCATTTCATTTTCAACTTTCTAGCCAGTAGCTAAACTGTTCAGCTCATATGGCCAAAATGTCAAATCCCTGTGTTTATCAGCCTGATCAGCACAGCAGGTACCTTCGGGTACATATAGATATAGATTCAGATACATGCATCATCAGTCATTTTTAGTTTTCAGCTCAGCATGTCGTTACATATACATCATGGCATGACTAAATAATGAATTTCAGTAATCAGTTCAGTGATCAGATAACAGAATAATCAGTTTCAACGCAACAAGCGATTAGATGCATAAATAGGGTTGAGGCCAGGTATGTGTGTTTTGTTTGCTGCTTGCTTGGGTGAGGGAAGTAAGGAATGCTTACTGGGTGATCTTTATCACTCATCCCTTTGCTAGTGAGAAGCGGGTGGATTGAGGCTTGCGAGGGAGGACCCCATACACACAGTTTTCAGTTGTATTTTCAGTTTTTGGCCTGTGAGGTTTGTACTTGTACATTTTGTAAATGTATATATTTAGATGTAAAGAACAATTGTACAAATACAATTGTGTATATGAAAGGCCAGTTTGGGCCCGTTGTATATTTCAGTTTCAGATTTAGCTTCCGCTTGTATACAAATGTACAATGGCAGTAGATTTTATTTTCGTAGGATTCCCATCGCGGGTACCTAATTTTCAGTTTATTAAATAAAGATACAGTATTCAGCAACAGGGGTACTCGTGGCGACGGGTCTTAAATTGTTGATATCAGAGCAAGTTCTCTAAGCCATTTTAGTAGAGATTTAAGTTGTAAGTGTGTGGTGTTTGTTTTCTTTCCTTCACAACCATCGTCCAAACCCTCCTCACAGCACAGTTAGGTATTTCTTTCCAATTTGAGATGTGTTTTGTGTTTCTAACCCTTTTTGTTGTGATACTATAGATAGAGAAGAATATGTTCCTAGATACATAGATGAGGCCAGTAGTAGTCCCCCTGTCTGTCCTATGAGTGTGAGTGATAGGCGACGATCTCAGAGCTCCTCCCATGTGTCCATCAGGCTATATCAGCTTAGAGAAATGATTGGAGAAGTTGTCAGAGAGAGTTTATAGTCTCAGCCTCAGCCACAGTATTATTCTCAACCTCAATCAGTTAGAGAAGGGTATCAGTTTCAGTCTTAGTCAGTTAGAGAGGGATATCGGTTTCCTGTTAGGTTTACTGAGTTTAGTCAGGCCATAAGTACAGAGACAGCGGGTACAAGCTCCTCAGACAGATTACACCCTATCTATCATCTGCTAGGGTCGTTTCAACCATCTAAATTTAGTTGGTCCAGGGATTCAGTAGCAGAAAAAAGTGAGATATGCAGTATTTCTCCTGAGAGGTGTCACCAAAGTTTGGTGGGGCCTAGCCAAGGCTTCCATCAATGAGGAGTAGTTGACCTGAACAGAGTTTAGATGACTATTTGATGCAGAGTACAGGAGCACGGAGATACTTTATACCAAGGCCTAGGAGTTTATTGATTTGACTCAGGGGCCCAGTTCAGTTAAGGAATATGCCACCAAGTTCAATGCCTTGACGCGGTTTGTCCCTAGTTTGGCGGGGACCGAGATGGGGCGAGTGCAGAAGTTCATCCATGGCTTGCATCCTGTAATAGCCAAGGATGTTATGATAGGAGCTGATCCTTCCCAGCGGTTCAGTGATGCTTTGGGGAGAGCGCTCAGATCAGAGGCAAGCTTACAGAGAATGTGTGCTATTTGCCAAGCAGCTGAGAGGACAAAGGACAGAGATAGAGGCAAAAGGCCAATGTCGGCCAAGAGGTCAGCTAGGGGTGTTCAGAGACAGAGGACTGCACCATAGTTTTCATTGCCTCCATGTACCAGATGCGGTAGGCATCATTCTGAAGAGTGTCTTGCTGGCCAGATTGTGTGTTATTTGTGCTGTCAGCCAAAGCACAAGATGGCAGAGTGCCCAGCCAAAGGTGGAGCTGGTGTTGGGCCCAGCAGAGGTGGTAGTGGTCAGCACAAAGGTAGAAAAGGACCATCCAGAGGTAGAGTTGGAGCAGAGAGAGGTGGAGCAGACTTTCCCAGACCCGGTGGTGGAGTACCTGGAGGAGGTGCTGCTACTTCAAGAGGAGGCAGAGGCAGAGCCAGAGTATATGCTATCCACCAGGAGCAGGCAGAGGTCATACCTCATGTAGTTACGGGTCAGATTATTTATTTTGGTACTCCTTTATTTATTTTGGTTGATTGCGGAGCCACACATAGCTTTATATCCAGGGGAGTAGTGGAGAGATTAGGGGTTGACCCTAGTATGGCCAGTAGGAGTATCCTAGTAGAGATGCCAGATGGGGGTTATGTGGTGAGTGACAAAGTCCTCTTAGATTAGGTGATAGAGGTTATGGGTAGACAGATGAGCATTGATTTGATTCTGTTGGAGTTAGCAGACTTTGATATGATCTTGGGGATGAATTTCTTGGGAAAATATGATGTAGAGATAGACTGTGGAAGAAAGAAGGTTAGATTCCACATAGGCCCTGATTATTTCATTTTTAGTGAGGGCAGAGTAGACAGCATGATGATCTCTTACATCCAAGCGAGAAGATTAATGAGGCAGGGTTGTGTAGGGTACTTGGCCAATGTTGTATGCAACAGTTCAGTGGGGCCAAGTATCGAAGAGGTACCAATGGTCAGAGAGTTCAGAGATGTCTTTTCAGATGAGTTACCAAGGTTACCTCCAGACAGGGAGTTAGAGTTCAGTGTCGAGCTTCTTCCTGGTACGGCTCTAATCTCCAAGGCTTCATACCGGATGGCTCCAACTGAACTTCAGGAGTTAAAGAAGTAGTTGTAGGAGCTGGTAGACAAGAAATTCATCAGACCAAGCTGTTCACTGTGAGGAGCTCCAATCTTATTTGTTAAGAAGAAGGATGAGTCGATGAGGATGTGTATCGACTACAGGGGGCTAAACAGAGTGACGGTGAAGAATAAGTATCCCTTGCCAAGGATTAACGACATCTTTGATCAGTTGAGAGGTGTAGCAGTATTCTCTATGATCGACTTGAGATCTAGCTACTATCAGGTCAGAGTAGCAGAAAGGGATGTCCCTAAGACAGCTTTTAGGACTCGGTATGGGCATTACGAGTTCGTGGTCATGCCATTTGGGTTGACTAATGCCCTAGCGATCTTCATGGATCTGATGAACCAGGTGTTTTATGACTGCCTTAACCGGTTCATAGTGGTGTTCATAGATGACATTCTAGTGTATTCCAGAAGTGTTGTAGAGCACGAGGAGCATCTTAGATTCGTGCTACAGAGGCTGAGAGACTAGCAGCTATTCGCCAAGTTCTCCAAGTGTGAGTTCTGGCTCGATAGAGTGGTATTTCTAGGCCACGTGGTGTCAACAAATGGTATTTCAGTAGACCCCAGTAAAGTGGAAGCGATTCTAAGTTGGCCAAGGTCGAAGACAGTGAAAGATGTTAGGAGCTTCCTTGGGTTAACAGGCTACTATCGGAGGTTCATTGAGGGGTTCTTTAGCCTAGTAAGGCCTCTCACTGCCTTGACTAGGAAAGAGACTCCATTTATGTTGTCAGAGGAGTGCGAGGAGTGTTTTCAGGAGCTAAAGCAAAGGTTGACCAGTGCTCTAGTTTTAGCACTACCCTAGGAGGGGATAGAGTTTGACATATATACAGATGCATCCCATCAGGGGATTGGGGTGGTTCTGATGTAGAATGGTAGGGTAATTGCCTACGCCTCTAAGCAATTGCAAGATCATGAGTTGAGATACCTTACCCACGACTTGGAGCTTGCAGCAGTCGTGTTTACCCTGAAGATTTGGAGACACTATCTGTATGGAGTCAGATGCAGCATATATTCAGACCATAAGAGTAATATTTCTTCACTTAGAAAGAGCTCAACATGAGACGAGGAGATGGTTGCAATTGGTGAAAGACTATGACTACGACATCAGATATCACCCAGGTAGAGCCAATTTAGTGGTTGATGCTTTGAGTAAGCAAGTGGCTCTATCTAGCCTATCAATTCAGAGAGAGTTGCAGCATGAGTTGGTTAGAGAGTAGATTGAGATTATGTCTGCGGTTTTCTCCAAGCTTCAGATCAGATCCTCCTTGTATGATGAGATCAGAGAGGGTCAGATGTTAGATGAGTGGACTCAAAGTATGCTTCAGAGGATGTCAGAGAGAGCATTGCCAGACTCTAAGTTCAGAAATGGGATCTTGAGATTCAGAGATAGAGTCTGTGTGCCCCAGAGTTCAGAGCTGAGACAGAAAATTTTGTCAGAGGTGCACAATGCAGTGTACTCAGCACGCCCAAGCAGTACAAAAATGTACCAAGACCTCAAGAAGAGTTTTTGGTGGTCAGGGATGAAGAAGGACATAGCAGACTTCGTCTCCAGGCGTCTGGTATGTCAGCAAGTAAAGGCAGAGCACCAGAGACCCTCAGGATTACTTTATCCTTTGAGTATTCCTGAGTGGAAGTGGGATGACATCTCCATGGATTTCATCTCTGATCTTCCTAGAGTCTAGGGGGGATTTGATGGTGTTTGGGTGGTAGTTGATCGGCTCAGTAAGTCAGCCCATTTCTTGCCAATCAGATCGAACATGTCTATAGATCAGTTGGCACGCTTGTATATCAGAGAGGTGGTGAGACTCCACGACGTTCCCCGGACTATAGTGCCAGACAGGGACTCTAAATTTCTGACAGCCTTCTAGAGATCTCTACAAAGATCATTGGAAACCAGACTGCAGTTCAGCTCAGCATATCACCTTTAGACAGATGGCCAGACTGAAAGGGTGAATAAGATATTGGAAGACATGCTGAGAGTCTATTGTATGGACTTCCAAACTGATTGGGTAAAGTTGATTCCTCTAATGGAGTTCACCTACAACAACAGTTATCAGACGATTATTCAGATGGCTCTATTTGAGGCGTTATATGGTCGAAAGTGTAGATCTCCTCTCTATTGGGATGAGATTGGAGAGAGAGACTTCTTAGAGACAGCAATGGGACCAGAGACTACTCAGAGGATGATTGAGCAAGTCAAGATCATCAGGCAGAGGATGAAATAGGCCTAGGATCGACAGAAGAATTATGCTAATCTATGACGCAGAGAGATAGAGTTTTCAGTGGGTGATAAGGTGTTTTTGAGAATTGCTCCCTACAGGCAAGTTTTCAGATTTGGTAAGGAAGAGAAATTGGCACCCAGATTTATTGGTCCCTATGAGATACTTGAGAGAGTAGGGACAGTCACCTACAGACTAGCATTGCCAGCCAGCATGGACAGGATCCACAATGTCTTCCACGTGTCTCAGTTGAGGAAGTATGTACGAGATCTGTCTCATGTACTTCAGTTTTTAGAGGTGGATTTGGCAGAAGACTTGAGCTACTAAGAGCTTCACGTGCAGATTCTAGACTACAGGGTTAAAGTCCTCAGAAATAAAGAGATCCCACTGGTCAAGGTGTTATGGCGCAGCCAGAGAGTGAAAGAAACCACTTGGGAGGTGGAGTCTGAGATCAAGGATAGATTCTCAAAGTTATTCAGGTAAATTTTGGGGTCAGAATTTTTATAAGGGGGGAGAAAATGTAGCATCCCAGGTTAGAAAAACCCTTAGGGGTACAGTTTTGTGGTTAGAAATGAAATTCAGAAATAGATTGGGAGTTTAGAAGAGTTTGGGGCTGAGTTAGTGAGTTTTCTAGAGCTGTGTGGCCTTCGTATGATTCCTTCTAGGAGGTTTCAATCATGCGAAACGTGGGAAATGAAATATATTCATTTTTCCTGGTGTACTCCCTTGCACCATGCCCTGCACGCCCGTGTAGGTGGGATTAAAGAGAGAGAGACGGGAGATTAAGTATTCTCACCCACCATTTTCCCATTTTCAGCATTTGTTTCTCTTCATTTCAGTAGCTTCCAGCCCTAGGTGAGAAATCTAGCTTCCAGTGACTCTAATCCAGCAAAAGAGCAGAAAGATTAGCTTGGGATAGATTTCCAATAGCCATGTCAAGAGGTAGGTGTTTCTTACTTCTTCCGTGCATTCCCAGCTTACTTTGATGTTTGATGAAGTTTGGAAATGTGTGTTTACATTTTCAGCATGATATGGAATGCTTGATTGATTATATGAGATGATGTGTGATGATTGAAATGCTTATTTTCCACCTAAGAACATGCTTGCTTTGTTTGTGAGTGTTGATGGATGCATGTTGAAATTGATGCTTGATATGAGTTCATAGAAGTGCCAAATATGTAGGTTTAGAGTTAATTTGATTTTGGTTGTGATTTGGATGGGTGCCTGCATCTTCCAGGTGAGCCATGTCTGTACAGAACAAGACACACACCCGTGTGCCCACAAGACCACGCCCATGTGCCTTTGTTTCTGCAAGGACACGATCGTGTGCACGAAGTGCACATGGGCTGGAAAGTAGAAGACACAACTGTGTGTCCTGAGGGACACGGTCGTGTGTCCCTTCTTTGCATGTAAGACTAGAAATTTTCCAGAACCACACACGACCAGTAGCACGGTTAGCATACCATCCCGTGCGTCTGGACACACGCCCGTGTGCCCTTGCCCTACATGGTCGTGTGTGTCTCATGCACGACCGTGTGTCTTCCTCACACGCCCGTGTGTCAATTTAATTCTCCAAAAAATACAGAAAAAGAAATGTAAAGGATGGGTAACCTTCCTAAAGGCTAAACAACATCAGATAAGAGCATAAACAAATAACAAAGGCTGCATATGCATATCACAACATGACATGTAGCCTGAGAGAGGATCAAGGGACCCAAATTCAATAGGTTTCAGTATTCAGAACCTGATATACGGGTTACAGTTTTGGATGAACTCGATGGGGCATCTATGAGATTTAGCTTTCTAACATCAGTCAGACTACTCAGTAGCATTTCATTTTCAACTTTCTAGCCAGTAGCTAGACTGTCCAGCCCACATGGCTCAGATGCTGAATCCCTGTGTTCATCAGCCTGATCAGCACAGTAGGTACCTTCAGGTACATACAGATATAGATTCAGATGCATGCATCATCAGTCATTTTCAGTTTCCAGCTTAGTATGTTATTACATATACATCATGGCATGACTAAATAATGAATTTCAGTAATCAGTTCAGTAATCAGATAACAAAATAACTGTTTCAGCGTCAGCAAGCGATTAGATGCATGAATAGGGTCGAGGCCAGGTATGTGTGTTTTGTTTGCTGCTTGCTTGGGTGAGGGAAGTAAGGAATGCTTACTGGGTGATCTTTATCACTCATCCTTTTCCTTCTTCCTTCCTTTTCAGGTCAGTTTGCTACTGGCGAGGAGCGGGTGGATTGAGGCTTGCAAGAGAGGACCCCACACACACAGTTTTCAATTGTATTTTCAGTTTTTAGCCTGTGAGGTTTGTACTTGTACATTTTGTAAATGTATATATTCAGATGTAAAGAACAATTGTACAAATACAGTTGTGTATATGAAAGGCCAGTTTGGGCCCATTGTATATTTCAGTTTCAGATTCAACTTTCGCTTGTATACAAATGTACAGTAGCAGTAGATTTTATTTTCGTAGGATTCCCGTCGCGGGTACCTAATTTCCAGTTATTAAATAAAGATACAGTATTTAGCAGCAGGGGTATTCGTGGCGGCGGATCCTACAGAAGTAGAGAATTATGTCACTTAGAATGTGAGTAAAAAAAATAGTGGTCATAGTGTGTGTGTGTGTGTGTGTGTGTGTGTGAGTTTATTGATAGGCTTGTGCTTAGTGAATATTAATAATAATGTTATTGTTTTAAAATTAACATTTCTGCTCAACAAGTGGTATCGAAAAAGATAGTTATGGCACACTGATAGGCTTGTGCTTAATTGTGGAGGCTATGAAGGTAGTCATGTACTATAGCATGTGTATCGGGTGATTAAGAGTTATGACACACTGAGACTTTGTTATAACACATTAGTTAGTTGAGGACCAAGCTTACTTGATTTATAATGCTAGACATGATAACCAAGTCACTGTGACAAAATTTCAAGTTCAATTAGTGGAATTGAGAAGCTCAATAGCACTAATGACAACAATTGGAGCACCAAATTTGATTTTACATATTAGGCCATCATTTGTTTTTGTTTTTATTTCTTGTTTCTTTTTGTGATCGTGATTGTAATCGTACATTTGTTTGTTTGTTTCGTTCCATAAATTCAAAAAAATCAGAATTCTTGCTCTTGTTTGCGTTCTTGTGTTTTCTGTTGATCGTGTTCATATTCATTTGATCATTCACACTATATCTCAAAAAAGTAAAAATAAAAATAAAATATTCAGCATTGTTATCCTACTGAGACATAATATTGTGCAATTTGTGGTGTGATTGCATTGTTGTTTGAATTCAGTTGAAAAAAAAAAAATCTTTGTTCTTGAGTACTTGCTGCACATTAAGAGAAAAAAAATTCCCAGAAGTTGTTGAAAAGAAAAGCAAAAGAAAGAAAGAGGAACCGAAAAATATTTTGTTGGGCTAGTGGATTGTTGTTTGAAAAGTTGTACTGATATATACATCTTGTTCAAAATTCTGTACACTGCAAATTTCCATTCGATTTCTCTCGTATGTCTATCGCTTCAATTATATAGTTCTGTTGTTCTTTCTTTAGATTCAACTTTGTACTCTTTTTAGTTTTGGAATTTGTTTATATCTATTCTATTAAACTTTGACCTGAAAACTTTTTATTCTTGGTTGGGTATAAGCTGGTTAATTGTGAGTGTAAATTGTGTGTTAAGCAAAACACTTGTGAGGTACATTTGAGTATTGAGTGAAACACATGGGAGGTGAGTATTTGAGAGCAACAATTGTGAGGTTCTATTTTGTGTGTGTGTTTCAATTTTTGTGTGAAAAAAATAATGTCTAGAATGAAAATGTCTTCATTTCAAGGTAAAGTCAATCTAGATGCATATCTAGAGTGAAAAAAGAAAATACAGCTTATCTTTGATTGTCACACTTATTCAGAAGACTTAGGGGAGTTAAAAACATTATTGAGGAGTCAAATAATAAATGAATTAATATAAGTAAAATGTCAGCTGTAAGCTTGATCAATATAAAAAAGCCAAAAGACTCTTTCACATGCAAGGTTTGATGAAATGATAAATTTTTACCTATTAAGTTTGTAAAAAAAATAAAATTAAATTCTTATCCACCTATTAAAATGATAAAGCAACTATTAGTTTTAATAATCAAAATGTAATTATGTCATTTTATTAAAATATTAAGATAGAGACATATTTAGAGTATAAATATTATTTTTTTCAATTTATTAGGGGTAAATAAATTATTTTTTTATTTTAAAAATTATTATATTCATTCATATATTTTAAAAATATATTATAACTTCTATAGTTTATAATTTAATAATTATACTCTCTAACTTATGTTTTTTGAGGTATATATTATTTTTTATATGATTAAGGAGTATATTGAAATTTTAAAAATTTTCAAATCTCAAACTTTTTTAAACTTCAAAAACTCTCTAAATTTTTCAAAATATTATAGTTTAACCCAAAATTATGTTATTTTTGTTCAAATATTATGATAGAGATGCATTTAATGTATAGGCGTTATTTTTTTAACTTAATAGAAGTAAATAGATAACTCTCTTTCATGTTTTAAAAAGTATCATATTTATTAATATTTTTAAAAATATATTATAATCTGAATAGTTTGTAACATAACCGTTACACTCTTAATTTGTGTTTGTTGGGGTTGTAATTGTTATTATTGAAATTATCGAGAGATATATTAAAATTTTAAAATTTTAAAATTTCACAAAATTCTCCTAAACTTTTCAAAATTTAATTTGATTAAAATACATATCATTTTATCAAAATATTATAATAGAAATATACTTGGGTGTAAACATTATTTTTTTAAACTTAGTAGAAGTAAATAGATAATTCATCTATTTTAATTTAAAAATTATTATATTTACCCTTGTATTTTGAAAATATTTTATAACTTCAATAGTTTGTTATAAAATATTTACACCTCGAATTTTTTATGTGTTTTAGAAGTGAAATTATCAATTTTAAAATTATTGAAAGATATATAAAAATTTAAAAAATGCTTTCAAACGTTTTAAAATTTTAAAAAACACCCCTTAAAATTTCAAAACTCACCCCAAGCTTTTTTAAATTGAAAATCCCCTAAAATTTTAAAAAATTTACAATTTAAATCAAACACATAATTATTTATCATTCACACTCTTACTTATATTTATATTAATAAATTTTTTTTATTATTTTAATTATAATTAATACAAATTAGAGTAAAAAAATATTTAATAAAATTTTTGGGACAAAAAATTATTTAGTTTGATGATATATTTGTCTTTTCAATTATTTTACAAAAAATTTAACTAAATTTGTTAATAAATTTAAATAATAAATGAAAATTTGGCCTTTTCAGATTTAATGGATGAAATCTTATCATTTCATACAGATGTCTTGATACGAAAAAGCTTTAATAAAAATAGAATTGTAATAAATTTACCTCCTCCTTACTTGGTCTTTATCGATAGACTTGAGGAATGAGTCTCTAACGGCTTTTAGATCGTTGACCACAGTATTCATTGCCATCCGCTCAGTAGGAGATGTTGCGGAACATATGAGCCCAATTCTTATTACTGCAACTAAGAAATCTTCTATTTTCTTCTTGTTATTCATTTGAAAATTGAAGTTTACGATCGTGGACTCTTCTATTCCATTATCTTCGTCCTCTTCCTCTTCCTCTTCCAACAGTAGTGATGGGTCAACAATATCCATGACATGGTTTGGAAAAGCCATTGAAACGAACGTATGAATGTTCAGGTCATCTTTAAATATATCATCCGTAGGTCTTTTACCTGTAAACATCTCCAGCATCAATATACCATAGCTGTATATGTCTCAAAGCTTGGAAACATGACCATCCATGTACTCTGCAATTTTCGTAACATTGGTCATTCAGATATAAATGAGGAAATGCAAAACAACCTCGAAGTCAGCTTGAAACATATAAAACTCTTGAATTAAATAAAACAAATTAAAAATTAAAAATCAAAATTTCAAGCGAAAACAATTTACATTGTTTACTCTTATGTTGATAATATATGACAGAAAAAGGCACAATTCTAGATACCTGGAGGAATGTAGCCGATAGAACCTCTTAGACCAGTCGAAATTATTTGATTCTGCGAGGCACTATCTGATGCTTCAAATAGAAACCTCGCTAATCCAAAGTCACCGACATGGGCAGTCATATCTTCATCAAGTAGCACATTGCTGGGCTTGAGGTCACAATGAACAATTGGAATCTCACATTGGTGATGGAGATAATCAAAAGCATAAGCAACATCAATTGCTACATTTAGTCTTTGCAAAAAGGTCAATTTCTTGACTCCAGCAAGTTTCTCGTTAGGAACCAAATGTAGCCACTTATCCAAACTTCCATTAGGCATGAACTCAAAAATAAGACTTTTAAAATCATTACCTTCATAATCAACACTTGAGCAAACAGTTATGATCTTAAGGATATTACGATGTCGTATGCTTTTCAAAGCATTGCATTCATCAATGAAACTCTTTAAAGCTCCGTGATTTTCAACGTTTAACACTTTAATTGCAACAAGTTTTCCATCACCAGAAAGAGTACCTTTGTAAACAGAACCGAAACTACCCACACCAAGCAAATTTTCATCAGAAAAGTTATCAGTCGATTTTAAAATGTCAGAGTAGGATAGATGTAATTGGCTGTCAACCAAAGATGTGGTGGAACTTGTCCGTGAGGATTTCATTTTGTAATATAAAACAAAAGAAATTAACAACAGAATAGCACCTGCGACCCCAATAGTTATTGAGATTACTGCCTTTTTATTAATATGCTTTTTAGAAACTTTTGTTGAGCATATAGGCAGAAGTAGTTTTGGAATACCACCACAAAGCTCGTCATTTCCAGTAAGTGATATATTAGCACTTGCATTTGCTAATATCCCTTGCTTGGGTACTTCACCTTCAAGTTTATTATAGGAAAGATTAAGATACTTGAGAGATGAAAGTTGGCTAAATATTTCAGGAATTTGACCCGTCAAGTTGTTGCAAGAAAGATCTAATTCTTCTAAACCTCTTAAAATTTCCAAAGATTGAGGAATAGCCCCTTCAAACACATTTTTTGCCAAGTACAGACGGACTAAACTAGTGCAACCATCAAGACTTACAGGAATTTCACCAGATAATTTGTTATTGGATATATCCAATTCTGCAAGATTTTTCAAATTACCCACTTGAAGTGGCAGTGAGCCAGTCAAAAAATTATTAGACAAGCGAAAATGAATTGAAAGGGAAGAAATACCGATAACCTGTTCGGGTATAGTGCCACTTAGCCTGTTACTAGATAAATCCAGTACTTGCAACTTTTGGCAGTTTCCAAGACTCGAAGGTATGCTTCCCTGAAAGTTATTCTCCTCCATAGTAAGCTCAATTAATTTTGTTAAATTACCCAGTGATAGTGGGATTGAACCAGAAAAATAGTTTGCATTCATAGTCAACACTTCTAGATTATTAAGCCTGCCGATAACGTCAGGAACAAGACCACTCAAATAGTTTTCTCTCAATCCTAGACTGTTTAAGTTAACAAGGTTTCCAATTTCTGCAGGGACATCTCCATGAATCAGATTAATTGACAGTGAAAGCATTTGCAACTGAGTTGAAAGGTTGCCTATGGAGTTAGGCAATTTTCCTCCAAAGCGATTTCCTAACAGGGATAAATCTCTAAGATCTGAACAATTAGCCAAGGAAGTCAGAAAACTCAGATCACCAGTATTTCCATTCCCAAGACTATTATATTCAAAATTAAGCAAATTTAGAGCTCGCAAACTGCCAAACTTTTCAGGAATGGTCCCAGTGAGACCATTTTCAGAAAATCCGATCCTCTGAAGGTTAGAAGCATTAGGCAATGATACAGGAATACTTCCAGTAAAATGGTTAGAAGCTCCATAAAATTCTTCAAGTTTAGGGAGAATGAGGCCAACATCTGAGGGTAGTTGCCCATGAAGCCGGTTTTGAGTCACAGAGAAAAAGTATATAGAGGAGAGATTAAAAATTGAAGAAGGAATAGTACCAGATAGATTATTTTGACTAACTTGAAAAAATCTCATGCCTGATAGCAGTCCAACTTCCTCAGGTATCCTTCCCTGTAAATTGTTCCTTGAAAGTGACAGACTGGCAAGAGAAGAAAGATTCCCAATTGAAGCTGGAATTCGCCCTGTAAGATTGTTAACTGGAAGGAGTAGCGTTACCAGTTCCAACAATGAATCGATTTGGCTTGGAATCTGCCCAATAAACTCGTTGTAAGCAGCATCAATTACTTTAAGTTCTGTACAATGAGATAGATTCAATGGTAAACTCCCACCGAAGTAATTGTTAGTGATGTTGAGATCCCGTAGGAGCAGTAAACGGCCTATTTCAGGAGGAATTTCTCCATGAAAGCTGTTGTTTCCGAGGTTAATAGTAGTGAGCAACGTAAGGTTTCCTATGGAGGGTGGGATGTAGCCAGCCAAGCTTTTAGATTCCAAGTTCAAGATTGAGACTCTTCCATTAGTTGGACTGCAGGTAACACCAGTCCAATTGCAGTAGTGGATAGAAGCATTCCAGGATCTCATTATTAGCAGGGGATCTTGAGATATTCGTTGCTTGAAATCAAGTAAAGCGAGTCGATCAGATTCAAAACCTGATGAGGCTGCGGTGATTATCCGTAAAAGATTAAATAGGTGAAGGAAAGGTAAAAGAACCAATTTGGATTTGAAACAGTGTTGCTTCATGGCTTCTCGTGATCAAAATGCAGAAACAGTGATTTCAGACTCTTAACTACATGGTACCGGGAGTTATCAGTTTTGTCATTCGGAATTGAGAAAAATTATTAATCTTGTTTGACAATAAATAAAATAATAACGTTTGGTTAATATTTTTGTCTCCGGCCTCCTTTTGATTTGATAACTGATGAATCCTGACCCACATGCTCAAGCCGACAAGTTTGAGAACGACAAAAATACATTGGCCAAAGGACTACTTCCCACCCATAGTTTGAGGAGGGAACACAAAGTTACACTCTCCAAGTTTCAAAAGTCCAATCTTTCATCTTTAAAAATAATTTAATATTAAATAAAACAGAAAACAATAATATTTTAAGAGTAATATTATCATTTTATGATTAAAATTTTATAAAAAATAAAATAAATTTTATAAAAAATATAAAATTTTAAAAAAATTAAAATATGTATTAAAAATTTTAAAAAATTTGAAGCAGCCACCGCCGCCACTGCCACGGCGGTGGCCACTGCTGACGGAGCTAGGTGGCCGTTTTCGACCACCTGGTTTCAAGGAAGGCCAAATCTGGTCTCTCCGTTCGGTGGAAGCAGCCAAATCTGGCCATCTTAGTTTTGGCGGAGGCGGCCAGATCTGACCACCTTCGTCAGAAGAAGCTATCGAAAACGGCTGAAAAAGGTTGGTCTTGGTTCCAACGGTCGTTTTCAACCTTTATTTTTGGCGGAGGCGACCAGACTCCAAAACTGAAATAGCTAGATCTGGTCACTCTCATCGAACGGGGAGGCCAGATCTGGCCTCCACTGAAGCCAGGTGGTCGGAAACGGCCACCTGGCCCCTTCAGCGACGGCCACCGCCGCCAGTGCTTAAATTTTTAAAATTTTTTTAATATTTTTAAATTTTTTTAAAAATTATTTATATTTAAAAATTATTTATAATTTTTTTATAAATATTTATTTTTTAAAAGGGTATTTTAGTCATTTAAGTATAAAAATTATAAAAAATGTTTCCAGGGGTAGGAGGTTGGACTTTTGAAACTCGAGTCCCCGCCTCAAACTATGGGAGGGAAATAGTGCTTCGGCCAAATACATTTAGTGAGACTTTTTTTTTCCGTATGAGACATATTTTCTTTACTTTAAAATTTTTAAATTTTCTCAAAGCCTACTTTTTCTTTCGTCAACCGTTGCTTTACGCCCACCATGCTCCCTAGGTTGTTTTGTATATTGATGGAGCTCTTTAATCTTTGCTTCCCTAAAGCAAATATTAAAAATGTTGCTTTGGTTTCCCTCTACGTGAGGATGGCTCAAGTAAAGTCTATGTATTTCAAAAGGATGAATCCCACATAAAGAGAATTTAAAGTGTAATACAATTGTTATAAGAAAGTGAATCCTATTAAAACAAGATTATGGCATATTAGCTATAAATATAGGGTGTAGACTTAGGGTGTGATAGGTGTGTAAAAATTGAAATGACAAAAGAAAAAAAAAAAAGGCAAAATTTTATTAGTGTTTTATTGCTTCAATTAAGGTCAATCTTCGGTTTGATCTATTTGCCTTGATGCCCTAAGGCTAATGGATTATACGTGAAAGTCATCATTTGACTAAATAATTTATGTCAAAGGATTTATAGCTACTCAAAGAAAAAATTTAAATCTTAACTTTCTAAAATTCAAATATCTATCCACTAATTAAAATAAACAGTTAAGTTTAATGAAAAATGGTAAAAAAAAATATTTTGATTTTTTTAATAAAAAGTTTTAAAAATAATTGTTTAATAAATTAAAATTAAGAAAAACATTTAAATATTTATATAATAACAAAATAAATTATAAAAATATAAAAAAAATTATTTAAAAATTAAAAAAATAGTTGTCGTCGTTTACAGTGTTGCTTATGGCAATGACTGCCAAAAATTGAACCTAGCCACTTGGTTCAAGGGCTGTCAGGCATAGGCAACAAATTTAGTTGTCTTCTTTTTTAGCAAAAGTAATCAAATTTGATCATTTCTATCATCAATGATGGTTAAAAACAATTGAAATTATAAAAATAGATAAATATTTAAATAATAATGACATAAATACTTAAAATATTTTAAAAAAAGTTATTGCCACCTACAACATCGTAGGTGGCGATGGCTATAAAAAATTGAACCTGGCTACTCGGTTCTTTGGCGACTAGGTAGAAACAACAAATTTGGATGTCTCCTTGTTTTATAGAGGCAATCAAATCTGATCATCTCCATCATTAACAATAGCAAAAAACAACAAAAAATGGTTGATTTTAACCCTAACAGTCATTTCTTACCATTGTTACTAATAGAAATGATTAGATCTGGTCATCTCTATTAAAAAATGATGTTATTAAATCTGACCATCTCTACAAAATGTGATCGCTAGATGTAGCCACTCTATGAACTAGGTGGTTGGAAACAACCACCTAGTTTAATTTTTAACGGTCACTATCATTAGCGATAATATCTATAGTAATGACTATCTTAATTTTTTAAAATTTTTATATTTAAATATTATTTTATATTTTTATCATAATTTTTTATTTTTCATAAAGGTATTTTGGTTATTTTATCCAAAAAGTTAATAAATTTTGATTAAAAAAATTAAGAGATGGGTGTTTGGGTTTTAGAAGTTGAGATGTAGAATTTTATCGTTAAGCAAAACCTTGGGTGGGAATAAGTCCTTTGGCCAATAATTTAATTTCTCTTATTCATATGTCTTTATTTATGTCCTTTTTACATTCACTTATGTTGATTGTATGTGAAGCAAACGATTGTTCTTTGGTGTTATCATGTACTAAAATTAGATCATGCATGTGAAGAATGTAAATGAATGAAAACATGATTTTAAAGGAATAAAAATGGGCATTTCATTTAGGCCAAAAGGCTATGTCCCACCCAAGATTTCATGGAACAACAAAATCTCATTTGTTAAATTTGAAAAAGTTAAATTTTTATTTATTTATCAAAAGAAAACTATTAATATTAACGATAAAAAGGTATTCATATCATTTTATCGAAATATCATAATAGAGATGTATTTTTAGTATAAACGTCATTTTGTTCAAACTTATCAAAGGTAAGTAAGTAATTTTTTTCTTGGTTTTAAAAATTATTATATTCATCTATATATTTTGAAAATATTTTATAATCTTAATAGTTTATAATATGATATTTGCAACTTTAGCTTGTATTGTTTTTTAGGGTTCAATTGTCATTTTTGAAACTATTGAGGGTATGTGAAATTTTAAAAAATTTTGAAAATACTCTAAACTTTTTCAAATTAAAATAAAAAAACTCTTGTAAAAATTTAACAAACACCCCTACTTTTTTAAAATTAGAAACCCTTCTTAAAATTACAAAAACAAATTAAACTTTTTTTTTAAATTAAAAAACACCTAGAATTTTTAAAAAATTATATTTTACTCTAAACATATATCAATTTATTTGAATATTATAATAAAAATATATTTGAGTATAAACATTATTTTTTAAATTTACTAAGGATATATAGATGATTTTTTATCTTATATTAAAAATTATCTTATTTAACCTTATATTTTGAAAATATTGTATAACTTTAATAGTTTATGATAGAATATTTACACATCTAATATATTATGTTTTTGATGTAATTTTATTTTTAAAATTATTAAAGGATATATTAAAATTTTAAATTTTAAAAACACCTGCAAACTCTTTTAAATTTTACAAAAAAAAAAAAACTCTTTGCAATTTAAAAAAAAAACAGCCCAATTTTTTTAAATTTCAAAAACCCCTTTAAATTTAATCCATATAATTATTTATCATTAACACCTTAACTATATTTATACTAATAAAATTTTCTATTTTTTTAATTCTAATTAATATAAATTAAAATAAAAAAATATTTAATAAAATTTTAGAGATTAAATATTGTTTAATTTGAGGGTATTTTTGTCTTTTCAATTATTTTATAAAAAATTTAATAGATGAAAGGGAATTTAACTTCTTTAAACATACAGATAATATTTTGTTATTTCAATCAACCTTGAGTAGGAATAAGTCTTTTGGCTTTTCATTGATGATAACATTGCAATGTGACAAAATCTTTAAGCAGATAGCTTGTTTTGGCTATCAAAACACAGACTCTTGAGTAAAGACATTGATATAATTTTGGTGATAGAGATGAATTGGAAATGGACTAAAATGTAACTGATTCACTAATAATTTTATTTGCTAAAATTAATTCGTTTTTGGCAATCATTTTTAGCTCAATCTTGAGTGAAAATTTGTCCTCATATTTATAAACTTGTGTTTTTTGATATACCAAAGGATGACAACTAAACAATTGCAAATTTTCATGTCGATATGTGAAAACATCACTCATAAATCGTCAAATTGTTCTTCATAAATGTAGAATTCATAGTTCTTATTAAAGAGTTAACATAATCTTGTTAATGACATTATTCATGATATAGAAAAATAAGTTGTACCATTCATTACTTTCATACATAATTTATGTTAGACGTTAATTTATGTGTATAAGCTTATGTACCATTCAGTTAGACGTTGTTGGAGCTTTTTAATAGGTTGAATAATGTAACATTAAGAGAAAATAAATGAGAAGGTAATGTAGGATTAATTTCAAAATTTCATACATAATATGCATGGAATCAATCAATTGAATCTTTATACAATTATGTAATTCATACACATACAACTTATGAAATACTTGAATTAGTAGTTTTAGGGATTCAGACAAACCTGAGCACCAACATTTGATGCAAAATCAATTCCAAATTTGATCAATTGTGGATCTGGTGTATTTGATCATTCTTCTGTAGATGCTCCCAAATTAATAATATTTTTAATGAGTTATCTATCGTATATGCAATGGGACAGGCAATATAACCTATTTTTATAATAGTTTATTGGATCTTCTCATCATAAGTACAATAAACTCAATAACTCACACTTGTATTGTCATAACAATAAATTCAATCATGATATATCCATATAAATTTACTCATTGGACTATACATACCCATGTTTTATTAAATTTAAACAACATTAATGTTTGGCCATATTTAGGAAATTTTCAAACATTCCCCCACTTGGGACAATAATTTTTATTTATTTTAAGAAAAGAAAACAAGTTTTATTTTCCAAGTAAATAACATTTTATTTTAACGTTGCCACTTTTAAAAAAACAACATAGTTTAAAGATAACACTTCATCAAACTATTTAATAAATATGCTATCCATGATGAATCGTGGCAATCTATATGTCTATAATCGATATAGGACGTTTATAGGAGTGTGGCAAAAATAGCTTTAAAATGTGATCATAAAAGTAGACTATTTCTTGTTGGTTTTCTTTATAATTTCTCTTTAACATTCTATGTTTCAAAAGAAATAAGAGAAATCACATACTTTTGAATAAAGCTAGTGACTTCCAGTGAAGCCTGTGTGTTTCACTAATATTGAGATATTCAAATAAACATATTTATACAACTTTCATACTCAAGATAAACCTTATGCTTGAAGCATATATTTTGTGTGTGTGTGTATTATCAACTATACAACTGTCATACTCAAGAAAAACTTTTTCTTAAGATCAAAATAAAATTTTCAACTAAATCAGAAAGGCATTGTCATTAAATCAACAAATTATCATCCTTCCACTAACCTTAAATATCAATAAACCTTAAAAACCCTCATGTTTTCAACATGACTTTATGAGCTACAAGTCTTAGTATTTAATTAATAGTTTTAACCTATATCTAAGGCTAGATTTGAATCGAATATGTCAGGTTTATTTTTGAGTTTGATTCAAAAAAGCCCAAAATGAACTACTCAAACCTAAACAGAAACACAAATCCAAACTATAGTTTTGAAAATTTGTAAACACAAACCTGAATATGAACTATACAAACCGAACAAAAATACGAACCGAAACTTAAATTGAAAATTTTTTAGTTATATTTTATTAATTACAAATTTTTAATGCAATATAAATACGAACCATACGAATTGAATATGAATACAAATATGAACACGAACCAAACATAAACCTAACTCTCGATCTCAAACCCAAACCCAAACTGAATACAATCATATATCTGTTCACATTCGGTTCAGTTTGAATCCAATCCTACCTACATCTACTTTGTATTTATATACTCTTTCATAATGTTTTATTTCTATATGATGTTCTTGACTGCAAGATATTTTATTTGAACATGTCTCAATCTACTTATGGTCTTATACATAATATTATTGTTATCATAATAGATAGAATCAATATCAAGTATTCCAAAATGTAATCCTTCAACCACAAAACCTAAGGAGCCTCGATATGATGCCTGTAATGACTACTTAACACTATTTCAGGATATGATCGTTTTAATGAGTAGTAACATATCTAAAACTAGATTCCATTTCATTTTGACAACTATCATAATCTTGATATTTAGCTAATGTCTTATTTCGTCCTTAATTATAACTATAGGAGCCCCTGCTAGATGTCACTGTGCTGTTATAATAATCTATTATATAAAAACAATACTATAGTATTGTATTTACTTACTGTTGAAAATCATTATCAGTCACATTTAACCTACAAGTGACTATTGATCTAAAAACATGCGTTGTGCGGAAGGTATATATAAAAATATAATGGAATGCTGAAACCCACTATATAGTATTTTAAATAAAAATCATATTTTATTACTATTAATAATTAATAACTGAAAACATAAATAATATTGTACATCTCCGATGTATGAGCAATATAAGCATGCTAGCCAACATGCTATGTAGCATCCCAGGTTAGAAAAGCCCTTAGGGGTAGAGTTTTGGGGTTAGAAATAGAATTCAGGAATAGATTGGGAGTTTATCAGAATTCAGGGGTGAGTTAGTAATTTTTCAGAGCAGTGTGGCCTTCGTATGATGCCTTTAGGGAGGTTTTAATCATACGAAGCGCGGGAAATGGATTTCATCCATTTTCCCAGGTGCACTCCCGTGCGTCAAGCCTGCACGCCCGTGCAGGTGGGATAAAAGAAAGAGAGAGACGGGAGACTTTCATTTTCTCACCCATTTCAGCCAGCTTTCTTCTCCTTTTCAGCAGCTTCCAGCCCTAGGAGAGAAGTCCAGCTTCCAGCAGCTCCCAATCCAGCCAGAGATCAGAGAGAATAGCTTGAGTTTAAGTTTCCAGCAGTCATGTCGAGAGGTAAGTGTTTCTTACTCTCTCCTTCAGTTTTCCAGCTTGTTTGATGTGGATGGAAATGTGAGTTTCCATTCCTGGCTTGAGATGCTATGCTTGTATGTATGTATGATGATGAGATGATGATTATATGTTGATTGCCATGATTATTCTCCACCCAGAATCATGCATGCTTTGCTGTGTGTGTGCAGTGTGAGAAAACTTGATGTGTTAATGGTGGAATCAGTAGCAGTGGATGGATGTTGAGATTGATGATTGATATGTGCTATTAGAAGTGCCATTTATGCATGTTTCCAGTTAATTTCAGTTTGGATGAGAATCAGTTGGTTTCCAGCGCGTTTCAGGTGAGCCATGTCTGAGCAGAGCAAGACACACGACCGTGTGCCCGCAAGAGCACGCCCGTGTGCCCTTGTTTCTGCAAGGACACGACCGTGTGCACTTCGTGCACACGGGCAGGAAAACGCAGGGACACGACCGTGTGTCCTGAGGGACACGGCCGTGTGTCCCATTTATTGCATGAAATGGCCAGAATTCCAGAAGCACACACGCCAAGACGCACGACCGACACACGGTCCCGTGTGCTGGGGCACACGCCCGTGTGCCTTTGCTTGCACGGCCGTGTGTGTGTGCTACACGACCGTGTGCTTTCCTTGCACGGCCGTGTGTCAGCCAGTTTCTTCCAGAAATTCAGAAATTGATTTATTAAAGGTTTGGTAATCCATCCAAAGGCAAGCAGACATCAGATAATTCAGAATTCAGTTAAGAATAGAAGCATATGCATTCAGAGCATAGCATATAGTCTGAATGAGGATCCAGGGATCCGAATTCAGTAGTTTTCAGCAGTCGGAATCCAATCTATGGGTTTCAGTTTTGGGGTGAACTCGAGGGGGCATCTGTGGGACCCAGCTTTCTGACACCAGTCAGTCAGCTCAACAGTATATCAGCAGATCAGTTTCAGTTTTCTAGCCAGTAGCTAGAGTGTTCAGCCCACTTGGCCAGGATGCCGAATCCCTGTGTTCATCAGCCTGATCAGCACAGCCGGTACCTTCGGGTACATTCAGTTGGATGCTCAGATACATGCATCATCAGTCATTTTCAGATTCCAGCTCAGCATGTCATTTCATATATTCATATTGACATGCATTAATCAGAAATTAATAACCAGATAACAGAGTAATCAGATAAATCAGATTCAGCAACCGCAAGCGCATAGATGCATGTATAGGGCCGACCAGGTATGTATGCCCTTGTTTGCTGCTTGCTTGGGTCGAGGGAAGTAAGGAATGCTTACTGGGTGGTCTTTATCACTCATCCCTTTCCTTCTTCCTTCCTTTTCAGGTCAGTTTGCTGCTGGCGGGGAGCGGGTGGATTGAGGCTGGCGAGGAGGACCCCATACACACTCTCCAGTTTGTATTTTATTTTCAGTTGGACCTGTGAGGTCTTGTACTTGTACGTTTTGTAAATGTATATGTACTCAGATGTAAAACAGTTGTACAGAGCAGTTTTATATATATATATAGTAAAGCCAGTTGGGCTCATTGTATATTTCAGTTTCAGCTTCCGCTTGCAGTGTAAATTAGTCCAGCAGTAGTATTTTCTTTTTCGTAGGATTCCCGTCGCGGGTACCCAGATTTTCAGTTTAATTAATAAAAGATCAGTATCTTTCAGCAGCAGGGGTACTCGGGGCGGCGGGTCCTACATTGTTGGTATCAGAGCGTTTCTCTGTGCCATTTTCAGTAGAGATTGAGTTGTAAGTGTGTGGTGTTTGTTTTCTCTCCTTCGCAGCCATCATCCAGACCCTCCTCACAGCACCGGTCAGGTAATTCTTTTCCAGTTTTTGCTATGTTTGAGTTTCTAACCCCTTTTGCTTGCGATGCTATAGATAGAGAAGCCTATGTTCCTAGATACATAGATGAAGCCAGTAGTAGTCCCCCTGTCCGTCCCATGAGTGTCAGTGAGGGGCGGCGATCTCAGAGTTCCTCCCACGTGCCAATCAGACCAGATCAGCTCAGAGAGATGATTGGGGATGTTGTCAGAGAGAGTTTACAACAAGCTGGTGTGGGAAATGTGCCAGAGCCAGCCAACATTAATCCCC